>PVJO010008748.1:0-73449 GCA_004026905.1 Hystrix cristata | reverse complement strand
AAGAAGAAGAAGAAGAAGAAGAAGAAGAAGAAAGGTGGAAGAAGCCGGAGTTCCCACCATACAGCAGGCCCAGTCGTGCAACCGGCTTACAGCAGGGGGGTCCGGGTGCCACACAAGGGGCCGCGCCAAGCTGGGTACTGCCCGCTGCACAGCTGACACTCAGGTTGGAGGAAGACCGCCCTGTCACACCCAGTTTTGTCTCTTCCTAGGTCACCACCCTTGGCCTTGTCCCCTGTGCCCCAGGTAGCCTTCCGGGCCTGCTCACCTCCCCAGCTTCCTCCCAGCCCAGCTAATGCTCTGTAGCCAGGGCTCTTCCGCTGACTCAGTTTCCCCTTCCTTCCCATGCACCACACGGTGCCTTTGAGTCACCTGCTCCGAAGGTCACCCGGAGCCCTGTCCTCCCCGGCACAGCAGGTACCACGTTGCTTGGTAACCATTGTGCATGGAATTGTGTCCCCAGATTGCACAGCTGGAAACCCTCACACACACACACCCCAGACTGTGCAGGAGAGGGGGACTCTGCAAAGGAACTAAGGACTGAGGAGAAGCTGGGGCTGCAACACCATGCACTCACCGCGGGAGCCGCCGGGCTGTAGACTCTGCCATGCAGCCCTCACCTGCTGGTGTGACAGCCGTCTCTCTCTTCCGGCACGGTGGCCTCCCCTGTGTCATAAACAGGCGTCACGTCAGTCACCTGTGAGCACTGGATTCTCGGCGAGTCCATCCCACATGGGCACTGCCCTTGCCACCCTACCAGTCACGCCACCCGGGAGAAGAACACAACCCTGCTCATCGCCAGGGTGACGCTCGCTTCCTGAGAACAGTGGGTGCAGGGCAGGGCTGCACGAAGGTCCTGGAACCAGCACCCGCCGGCCACCTGGCAGGCAATCAACCAAACCAGCACTAGCTTGGAAGACTGCGTGGCTGCCAGTGCCCCACCGACAGTGTTCCAGTGTCCCAAACGTCTGCCAGGACCCAGCCAGCAGCTGGACCACCCTGCGGAGGCGACATTCCTCTGGGGAAGACAGACCTAAACCCAGGAAGCAAATGAGTATCAACGGGTGATGGGTGCTGACCCACACCAGGCAGAAAAGTGAAGCGGGGGCGGGGAGGCTGTTAAATGTCTGTTATTATTCCATTCTTTTTTTTCTTTTCCCAGTACTAAAGCTTGAACCCACGGCCTTTGCACTGAGCTGCATCCCCAGCCTTTATCTATTTATTTATTTAGGGTCTCACTCAGTCACCCAGGCTGGGCTCAAAATTGTGATACTCCTGCCTCAGCCTCCCAGAGCCCTGCGCTTACAGGCAAACAGCACACCTGGCTGTTAAATGCGTTGACTCCTCTGATGCAGGCCACGTCCCTGGGAATCACAAATCCTCCAACGTTCAGGAACTCTGGACACAGCCACATCCGGGGCCCGGCCTGAGACTCCTCCTCATGTTCATAAGCTTTGGTTAAGCAGACTACATTTTCGAGCTCAACTTTATTTTTCTTTCCTCTTTCTTCCTCCACAATTAACCTTTTCATCCGGTAGCCTCAGAACCCTGTTCTCTGGCCAGGTCCAGGATGGAAGACTCACGAGACTGGGAAAAACCACCAGTTCCTCCACAAGCGCTTCCTGCAAAGGGATGCTGCCTCTGCCGAGGAAGCCCCAACTCTCACAGACACTTCACCCGCTCGCTTTTCCATTCGTTTGTTTAAGGTACAGAACTAACTCCAAAGGACTCCTTTTGGGTGAGTACAAGCCAGTGCTCAAGGTGAAACAGTGCCTGCCCCTGAGTGCCGCCATGCTTCTTAGAGAGGGCACAGGAAATTAAGATGCGCAGAAAGGACATGGGGCGCCCAACTTTTTGTTTTATTCCCTTAAAACTCCAGGGCGGACCCCTGCTCAGCTCTACACTTGGATATTGTTTAGAAAAGGCTGGCAAAAAAAAAAAAAAATTATGAGCCTAAATGTATCTAGTTCATCTCGTTCCCCCATAAGACTGATGAAAATAAGAGAGTAACTAAGCCAGGCGTGGTGGCGCAAACCTGTATTCCAGCAATCTGGGAGGCTGAAGCAGGAGGATCTCCAGTTCAAGCTCAGCCTGGACAACTTAATGACTTAGCAAGACTCTGTCTTAAAATTTAAAAAATTTAAAATGTTGAGGATGTAGTTCAGCGCAAAGACCTCGGGTTCAATCCCTAGGATCAAAAAAGAAAAAAACATCCCTGCAGCCCGCCTATGAAACCCATGATGAGGTCACTTCCTCCAGGCAGACAGGGACCTCACAAGGGAATGGTGCAAAGACAGGCAGGAATGTGGCAGGACTGCGGGACCAAATCTCCTTCCAGCCTGAGGATTCTTCGGGGTCTGAGATCATGGTCCCGACCCGGCCCTCTGCCTCATGAGTGGCCAGTGTGGCCTCACATCCAGTGACCTGGCTGCCAGCTGCGATCCCCGCCCACTGCCCTCACTGCCCAGCGCTGCCGGGCAGACCTTCCCGGCCCCAAGCTGGAGTCTGTCTGGGGGGCGGGCCCTCACGGGGCCACAGGACTCTGCTGCCATTCCTTTCCTGTAAGAAAGCACACAGTGGACCTCTCTTCTCCTCCTCCTCTCCCTTCTGCTACTTCTGCTACTTCTGCTTCTTCCTCTTCTGCTCCTCTTTCCTCTCCTCTCTTCCCCCCCCATTCAGTTTACTTCCAAGCCCTCCAGCAAAACGCGCGTGAAGGAGTTGGGTGCCAGGTTTCCCTGGCAGTTTCTGCTGCTTTCATCCTGCGTGAAGCGATCTGTTCCCAGTAACGAGGGACCTCGATGACGTGCACTGAGTGGATAACGGGATCGCGGGCAACACGCCGGTGTGGACAGCCATCTCCTGCACAGGCGCTGCCTGACGAGGACACACTCTGAGCTAGAGGGAGAGTCATCACTGAGCCTCCTGGCAGCCTCGGCAAATTCAGAGACTCGCTAGTGACGGCACCGCAGGGCCCTGCCTGGTCCCCAGCTTGGTCCCACCACGGACACGGACCCACCTGTCCTCATTCTTAGCCCCTCTCGGAGACCGAAGTCCCACCCTGGATCCCAGGCCCCAGGGCCTCAGGCCTGGCTGATTCAACCACTTCCTCTGACGGTGAGGGGCCTGGCCCCAGGTGGTCTGGTCAGAAGTGAGGAGGAGAAGACCAGGAAAAGTGGATGCCAAGAGGACGCTGAGACAGGACAGGCCTGTGCAGAGGACACAGCCGACCGAGAGGGATGACCGGACCGGCAGCCGGCTGAGATCCACTCCTGGGCCAACCATGCGTGATGTGGGACTGGAGGGCCTCTGTTCCTCAGTTTCCTTGTCTTTTCTCTGTTTTTAATCAAGTCCACCTCGACTGGGTTTTCTGCCGGGGCTCCTGCTAGCCTGTTGCCTGGCTGGGATCTTCCCCGCGTCCTGAAGAAGGACCTGAGCAGGACACTGAGGGCAGCCGCAGGATCAGGGGTTTATCCAAAAGGGAAAAGACAGGATCCACTCCACAGGGCAGGCACAGCCAGGCAGAGAGCCCACAGCCCACAGCCCAGCGCTGGGGGTCTGGGGTGGGATCGAGGGCATGGCTTGAGGTTTGACTCCTGCCAAGGAGCACTTGCAAGGCCCCTCCACAGGGCAGTGGCGTTTTTGGACTTTTATGCCCCTTGGAGGAATTGTCATGGTGTCCAGAGCCTGTGGGGGCCAAATCTACACAGTAAATGACACGGTGACTAGGGTCACCGAGGGTTGCGGAAGACCACCAGGTGCTTGCCTGGGGACTTCCTGTGTAGACGCTGTTACCCGGTTCCTTCTTCCCAGTGTGTGTAGACGTGGGCATCCTGGTTCTGGACTAACGTTTACCTCAGAAGTTCTAGCCCCTGCCCACTGTTACGATTTAGATCTCAAATGTCTCCAAGGCACGTGTGTTCAGAGGCAGTCACTGGAGGCGTGTGCTGGAAGGGCGTGTTTGGTCCCTGGCTCCTCCTTCTCCTCGCTGCTTCCTGGCTGCATGAGGTGGGCAGGTCTCCTCCACCAGGCCCTTCCACCATGATGGTCCCGCCTTGGAGCCAGCCGACCAGCATGGACTGAGTCCTCCATAACCCTCAGCCAATATAAATGTCTCTTCCTTTAATCTGAAGGTGTCAGATACTTTGTTCCAGCGACTGAGCAGTGACTAACATACTCATCTCCTTGGACAGAGCAGTGTCTCTGCCCCGGAACAAAGCTTTGCCGTATGCCCGGCTGTGACCCCTGGGACATGAGAAAACGAGGTGCCAGAGACATTTACCAAGATGTCCCTGCACCATCTGTGGGAACAAAATGTCCCACCCCAGACCCACTGTCCTCGACTTAGAATGAAGACATGTGGACCAGGACCGTGTGAATAAGCTGCTATCCTGGCTGCTGCAGGGGATGGACTGTCTCGGCAAGACACCACCTCTGTCCTGCAGTGGTGCCGGCTGGCTTCTGCTACACCAACTAATGACAGAGCCTGGCCGGTTGCGGGTCAGATTTCACCCCTCCCAGGACAGGCTGACCGGGGCTCTCAAGGGCCCATGTGGAGAAAGCCCCGAGCTGTTTCTTGGACTTCTCTCCTCGGCAGACGCGACCTTCAGAGCTGACTTCACCGGCTGCATTAGCAATCAACATTTTCCAGAAACACGTCGTAAAAAACACATCACTGAAACCTGTCCAGCCTTTCCCCTCACTCTTTCCAACTCCATGTTTTCAGCAGTGACAGAAAGCTCTACCGTCTTATAACGTGTGCTGACTCTAGAAGCTGACCGCTGGCTTTAGAGAGATAGATGCATGACGAAGAGGAGCGAGGCTGAGGGGCAAGAAAAACCTACAAAAGCAGAAGAAATCTCTCATGGCCCTTGGACAGATGACACATCTCTGCAGAAGCACCAAGTTGCACAGGCCAAGCCACCACACTGAGTGGGATTTGCTGACTGGCACAGGCCTGGTCTGTGAAGACAGGCAGAGACAGAGTTCATCCTAAACTGGGAAGGCTCGTGGGCAACTACGCAGGCCCTTCTGGCCTTGGGGGCCTCTGCACGGCGCTGCCTCCCCAAGAGTCGTCACACACCTTCACGGGAGGCAGCCCCATGCATGCCAGGGAGGGAGCGGACAGCTCACAGAGCGGGACAGACGGGGTGAGGCTGCCTGAGGCGTCAGTCAAGTCCTAGCCAAGGTGGAGCTGCCCCAGCATGGAGGCTCTGACAACTTCTGTGTGTGCCGGTTGGGTTCTCTGGAGAGAATCAGTGGAAAATACAGTCTATGGATAATTACACAAGGAAATTTATTGGGTGGGCTCATAGGAACAGGGCTGGGAGAGTCTGCACACTGGGGAGCCGGAGGACCCAGGAGCTGCTCAGCCCGAGGAGATGGAGGCCGCAGAGCAAGCAGAATCGAGGGTGCAGCAGTCAAAGGCCAAAGGTCTGGAGGCTCCCTGGAGGGTCACCAGTGTGCATCTGCATTGGGAGGCTGAACCAGCTGCAGGCCAATACCCAAAGGCAACGAGAAGATGGGAGCTCTTCCACAATGGAAGCACTTCCTTCTTCCTTCCCCCTTTTTATTCCATACAGGTTAGAAGCCTATTGGCTGGTGCCACTCACATCTGGGTAGGTCTCTCCCCCCAGTTTGCTGGCCTGTGTATCAATCATACACAGACACACCCACCATGTCAATCATACACAGACACACCGCCCATCCAAGTTGGCTTATCATGGTTAACAGTGACACCATGAGACTGTCCCACCAGCCTCTCCCCCGAGGCCTGACAGTCCCTCCAACTGAGGAAGGATTCCTGTTGGGGGTGCTGCCTGATGGGTGGGAACCACCATGGGAGAGCAGATGAAATACACAGTCCCCAAGGCCGCCTCTGCTTCCAGCAACATTCAGCCCACGTTCAGTGGACAGCAAAAGAAACACTATGATCCTATCCTTACTCTTGGTAGAGAGGCTACAGAGCTCCTCCCCCAGGCTGGATCATTGCGCAGCTCTGCAATTCTCCTCTAGAATAGCATTCAAAATGTTTTGCAAAATTTTACAGATAGGCTGGGAGTGTGATGCATGTCTGTGATCTCAGCACTCAGGAGGCTGAGGCAGGAGGATCGCCAGTTCCAACTCAACCCAGGCAACTGAATGAAACCCTGTCTCGAAATAAAAAATGAAAAAGGGTTGGGCATGTAGCTCAGTGCAAAGGCCTGGGTGCAATCCCCAGTAATAATTGTTTTTAGAAGATGCATTAAAATTCACCCATTTGTGGCTTGTGTAAAATATGCATAACATCTAATTAATGGTCTTAGACACACGATTCAGTGGCACTTAGTGCCGTCTGATCTCAGAACTTCCTAACCTCAGATTTATCAAGTACTCCCCATTTCTGCCTCTCTCCAGCCACACTTAGCCTCTGGGGATCCCCCAAGTCTGCCCATTTCTTATCTGAATGGGATCTTCAGTATCTGGCTTCTTTTAGTAGCATGTTTTCCGGCTTGTCTGCACTGTATTGTGTATCAATGGTGTGTTCCCTTGAATGGCTGCATAATATTCCATTGACACTTTTTGTCCATTCATCCTCTGAGAGACATTGGGTGCTGCCCCCTTCTGGCTGGAGTGAGCAGTGCCACTGCAGGGATTAAGACACATCTTTAATCTAAACACCAGTTTTCAATTGTTTGTGATATAAACATAAGAGTGGAACTGTTGCATCCTATAGTGATTCTTGTTTAACTTCTTGAGGAGCCACCAACTGCCTTCCACAGCAGCTGGAAGACATGTACCTCCCGCTGGCATGGGACCTGGGTTCCAGTTTCCCTACATCATCTCCAGCACTTGCTAGTCCCCACTTTAAGGAGATAATAGCTTTTTTCTCTCTCTCTCTCTCTTTTTTTTTGGGGGGGGGCATACCAGGCTCTAACCCCAGGGTGCTCTATCACTGAGCTATGTCCCCAGCCCTTTTTAATTTTTATTTTGAGACAGCTAAATTGCTAAGTTGCCCAGGCTGGGATTCAGAGTGAAACTGTCCTGCCTCAGCTTCCCAAGTGCTGATTACAGGTGTGTCAAGACTAATAGCATTGGGCAAATTTTCACGTGCATTTTGTGCATTTGCACATCAACTTTGAAGAAAGATAGGCTCAAGCCTTTCTCCTGTTTTTGGACTGGACTATCTGTCTTTTCATTGTTGGGCTGTAGAAGCTCTTTAAGTATCCTGGATACTTGGCCCTTGGCATCAGATAGATGCATAATTTGAAATATTTCCTTCCATAGAAGGAACCTGGGTCTTGTCACTGTCTTGACAGTGGCCCTTCATAGACAAAAAAACTTTAGTTTTGATGAGGTCCCATTTACTTTATGGCCTGTGGTTATGATGTGATAAATATTCAATGGATTTCTAACAAAAACATCAAGTAATTCAATAGGAAAATAACATTCTTTTCAAAAAATACTGGGTGAAGTACTGGATAGCCATATTTTTTAAAAATGAATTTAGAGTTTTCTTTTTCATCATACACAAAAATAATTCAAAATGGGTCATAGATCTAGCTTCAAAATGTAAAACTATAAAACTTCTAGAAAAAGTCTGTTTAGTCTTGGGTTAGGCAAAGATTTCCTAGGCATGGCATCAAAAGCATAATCCCTAAAAAACAAAAATCAAGCTGGGCATGGTGGTGCATACCTGTAATCCCAACACTCTGGGAAGCTGAGGCAGGAGGATCACAAGTTCAAGCCCAGCCTGCACAATTTAGTGACTTAGCAAGACTCTCTCTCAAAATCAAAAATAAAAATAGGACTAGGAATGTAGCTCAGTGCTAAGATCCGCATTCAATCCCCAGCACTGCAAAAAATAATAATTATTATAATAATAAGTTGTATTTTATCAAAATTAACAAGAATGAGCCATGTGTGGTGGTGCACGCCTATAATCTCAGTATTTGGGAGGCTGAGGCAGGGGCACCTCCACAAGTTCGAGACCAGCCTGGGCTACATGGTGGGACTCTGTCTCAAAAACGCCTACGTATTCCTTCCTAAACCTTCTACACAAACCTGCGTTTCAGTGGTTTCCTGATTCCCAAGAAGGGAGTACAGGATGGGGGAACGTCCCAGGCCTGGGCTCTTGCTAACGTCATAGCTGACACTGAGCGCCGGCACTGCATGGAACACATCGTAATATTGGGAGGTCCAAGGAGACCCCAACAAAGTAACTAGCAGTACTCGTCACCTTCGGGGGAGCATTAAAAATAAACCACAAACTGAAAACTATAAATACTGAAAACTATAAATAAAAGGGGAGGAATCGAGAACTGCTCCTCAGCTGGGCGTGGTGGCGCACATGCCTGTAATCCGGCACTCTGGGAGGCTGAGGCAGGACGATCACAGTACTTAGCGAGACCCCATCTCCAAATAAAAAAATAAAAAGGGCTGAGGACACTGCTGAGGGCGAAGGCCCTGGCTTCACCACCCCTCACCCCCCCACCCCGGTGCCTCGAAGAAAACAAGAACTGATCCGGTTCTTCCATAACAACTGCATTTCCGGCTCAGCTCAGGCGACCCCAGCAAGTGAGCACTGGAAGGGAACAGAAGGAGGGATTCTGCCCAGCCGGGCAGCGGCCATCAGGCCTGCCCGCTGTCCCCCAGGTCTCACCCGGAACAACCGGGGCGGGCCTGGGTGACGCGGACGGCTCCTGGACAGTCCCCGCGGGGAGCCCCATCGAGGCCCGGCCGCCCTCCGCCCAGACAACCACACCAGCCTCCCGGCTCGGCGGCCCGGCTGGGCCTTCCTGAACCCCAGCCCTGGGCTGTGGCCTCGCTCTCTCTCATGCAGTCTCCAACCTGGGCACCTGGCCATGGGCCACAGGCCACCCCTGCGGCGCCGGGCTCCTCAGTGCCCTGCCCTTGGACACAGCAGTCCCCTCCTGGGTCACAGGCCACTAACTGCTGACCAGGCTTCCCCTCTGTGTGTTTAACGCTCCCCACTTCTCGTCTCAAGAATCGCCCCCCAGCTCCCAGCCCCGTTCTAATTTCAGACAGGCTCCCGCTACCTTATCCAGGGTGGGCTCAACTCGCGATCCTCCTGCCTCAGCCTCCCAGGGTGCCGGGATGGATCACAGGCGAGCGCAACTTTGCCCGACAGGAGTCCCTTTTCTTACTCCTCCTTTCAGGCCGGGGAGCCGAGTCCCCCAGAAGCCAGCAGGCGGGGGCAGAGCCCGAGCCCAGGCCCACTGCAGGCCCGCGAATGAAAGCGAGCGAGTTCCGGAGCGCAGCGGACTCGGCGAAGGGCGCGCGCGCCCCCTGCCGGCCATGCGAGGAGCTGCGGTGGGCGCCCTCTTCCCGGGGACCTCCAGACGGGGGGGGGGGTGTCATTATTTCATTTTATGTATTTTATTTTTTATTAATTATTTTATTTTATTTTTCACTGCTAGGGATTAAACGCGGGCCTTTACACTTGGTTTATTTTTAAATTTTCAGACGGGGTTTCCCTGAATCACTAACTGGCCCAGGCTGCTCTCAAACTTGTCATTCTCCTGCCTCAGCCTCCCAGAGTGCTGGGATCAAGTCGCGCACCACCACCCCGGCTACAATTAGCTTTACCGCTATGCCCAGCCGTGACAGTGCAGGGAGGCAGGGAACGTGCGGCTGGCAAGGCCTGTGTCTCAGCACCAAGATGCACCCTGCAAAAATTTTTTTTTAACTTTTTAAATGCAAAGAAGGAAGACCATGAACCGTCTTCCCTTCCGCATGCTCGCCCAGTAAGTTTCTGTGACTGCATGGATAGCCCGCCCACCTGTTCCTTCCCAGGCATGCGTCCGTGACGCGCTGGCTGCTGGTGCTGTCCTGGGTCCCCATGGTGGGGACCTGCCACCCCCTCTTCCCCTCCAAGGACCAGGCCTCAGAGTCTGGCACGCAGTGTCCCTCGGGGACAGCCACTGGGACACGGGGGAACCGAGCAGGACAGGCCGGCAGGGAGCTCTCCGCAGTGGGGGAAGATGAGGTCAGCGGGACGCGGGAGGACGCAGGAGGGGATGGGGAAGGGACGGCAGCGCTCCTGGGAGCTGGTGGGACTGCTGGACACGGGGCTGCCCTTCCTCCCCGCCCCAGGGGCCAGGACGGCCGTGTGGCTGGAACTGAACTCAGATCTGGGCTCGGAAACGGGGCCTGCCTCTCACCGGCGCCCCCCACCCGGGGCCAGGACCCTGTCCGGAGGGCAGGTGCCCAGAAAGAGCGGCTGAGATAGGAGGGTGGGGAGGGGAGGGTGCTGGCACCCTGCGCAGGCCCGCACAGGACCCAGACCTCTCTGCTGTGGACGGGCTGGGCCCTGCTGACCGAGGCCCCGGCCACCTGCATCTCTGTTCAGAACCAGCCCTCCTACTTTGTATTTGTTCATTCATTCTTTTTTTCTCATTACCGAGAATTGAACCTGGGACCTTCACACTGAGCCACATCCCCAGTCCTTTCTTTGGTTTTTACTTTGAGACAGGGTCTCACTAAGTTGCTGAGTTTCCCAGGCTGAACTTGGGATCCTCCTGCCTCAGCCTCCCGGGCTTCCAGGATGACAGGCCTGCGCCACCACCCTGGCTGTGCATTCTTCCTACTGCGAGGAGGCGATTGTGTGGCAGAGAAAGTTCCTGTCCAGGTGGGCTCACAGCCTTGGTCTCTGAAATGCTGTTCCCTGGGCCCGCCTCCCCCGGGGCCGTGAGATGTGTCTCCCGCCATCCTCATTCGGGGATGCTCGGCGCCGTCCCCGCCCACCCAAGGCCTCTCCCGACCCTCGGCTCACCCTCCGCCTCCGCCACGGTGCCCTCTGCGTGTCAGGCCGTCTCCGTGTGAAGCAGACGCTTCCGCGCCGGCAGCACCTTCGCCACCCTGCACTTTAGTGCGCGTCCCCACGCAAGAGAGGCCTTGACCCCTCAGCGCAGCAGGAGACCGGAAACTGAGAGGAAGCGGTGGGGAGGACGCAGGAAGGGAGAGCGAGAAAGGTCCCTCTCCTTCCGGCGGCCGCGGGGCCACTTCCGCTCCTTCCCAGCGTGCTTCCGCCTGAGCCCTCGGGGCTACGGAGCCCGCTCCGCCGACCCTCCCTACTCACCCTCACAGGCAACCGCGCTCGGGGGAGACACTGGCCGCCCACTGTCCTGGGTGATCACGTTCACTGCTCCCGACTGGGGAGACTGTCCGTGTTTTCTGAAAGGTAAGTATCCCCAGATATCATGAAGGCTGAGTCCAGGTCTGCACCACGCCTGGAATACCAACTCTAAGGGAGACCGAGGCAGGAAGATCCCCAGTTCAAGCCCAGCCTGGGCCGACTTAGTGAGACGCTGTCTCAAAAAGTAAAAAAGGCTGGGGGCCTCGCTCAGTGCAAAGGCCCCGCATTCAATCCCCAGTAAGGGCCAGGGCCTCGGGGGTTCCTTCTGACTCCCTCAGGCTCTTGTCCTGCGCTGGGCGGGACCGCGCGGCCAGCAGGGGGCAGGGCTGCCTCTGGGTTGTCACTTATACTGGGTCCCGGAAGCTTCTCCTCACGGAGGAGCAGGACGTGCGGGAGGAGGGGACCGCTTCGCAGGCGGCTCCGGAGGACAAGGATGGGTCCCGAAGGCCTCTTGGTGCCACAGCCCAGCAACGTTCTTCGATTCTACGCTGAGCCCTGGCAGGTTCCCTGCAGCCTGGTCAGGGGCCCCAGACACAAAAAAATTCAACAGAAAAAGAACGAACAGGACTGGACAGGACAGGACAGGACAGGGGAGCGGAGCAGGGTGTGGGCCAGCAGCTTCTTCCTCTGCTCCATGGCTGTCTCTGCCTGGCACCCTTCAGGCCCTGAGCATTGTCACCTGCACCCGGGGACAGTCCAGCTGTCCGTGGTGGCCTCCCCTGCTCTCGTCTGGGCTGCTGGGATCACCTCAGGCTGCCCCAGCTCTGCCCTAAGAACTTAATCACCAGCTGTTCCCGCCACTCCAGGGCAAACTGTTTGCAGGCTTAGCTGCCTGTGACACCCCCCCCCCCCCCCGCCGTCTGTGCTGCCTGCTTCGGGGCCCAGGCCGGGCTCTTTGCACGCCCACTGGAGACGGCTGGGTCCCCGCAGCAGGGCAGCCTGGGCGCACACACGGTCCCCAGCACAGTAGTGGATGCCCTGTGTCGGCAGACAGCATGGGCTCAAGGTCGGAATCCAGGGAGGGCAGGGCGTGGCTGTTGCAAGGCCCGGGTTCGATCCCCAGTACCAGAAAGAAAAAAACCTCGGCAATTAGGAGAAAGTGCACAGATGCCAACCGAAGAGCTGGGTGAGTTCCCACACCACCCCAGAGTAATGTGGGGGTGGATACTGAGGTGCAGTGACAGCCAGGGTCCCCCAGCCCCCGGGGACCAGACTCACACCCCCATCCTGGAGATCTGGGCCTGTGCCCCGAGGGTACACGCACGGAGATGTCTCCGTGGAGTGGGCAGGCGGCTGTTTTAATCACTGCGATCACTGCGGTTGCCGCAGCTGGACAGGAAGGTGGGTTCCTGCCCTGTGGTCATTATTCTTCTTCATCCTTTCACTGCCCAGAGCCTTTGGTAAACTGCACCTAAGCGGGTCCTATTTCCCCTCTGCCGATCTCTGCTAACCGTATTAGTTTAACCATTTACATTTAAAGTAATTATTGATATGTTAGGGCAAAAATCTGTCGTTTTATTGATTTGTTACACCTCATTTTTGTTTTTCTGCTCCTATCATCTTGCCTTTCTGTGGGGTGCTAGAACCTTGGTTTTGTTTTTTTTGTTTTTTTTAAACTCCTATCTTGATTTATTTAGTGCAGTTGAACTTATCTTTTTTTATAGTTTTTGTAGTAGCTGGTCCGGTTATTACAATATGCAATCTGTTACATCCTCTGGTATCAACATTGTTTTGAGACAGGGTCTCATCATGTAGTTCAGGCTAATCTTGAACTATGTAGCTCAGGCTGTCTGTGAACATGCAGGGATCTTCCTGCCTCAGCCTCCCGAGTGCCAAGATGACAGGTGTGCACCACCTCATCTTGGTATCAACATTTTACAACTTGGGTTCCAACTGGTGGCCTCCTGGACGTAACCCAGCATTGCCCCTAGCTGCCTCTGAGACTTTGCCTTTAGTTTTAAGGAGTTTATCGTTCTTGTTATGATAGCTTTTTATTGTTGTTCCTATTTGGAGTTTATTCGGCTTCTCAAATCTAAAGATCTGTACCTTTTGCCAAATTTGGGGAGTTACTTCAACTGCTTTTTAGCAGCTGTCTTTCCCCTTCCTGCTCCTCCCGACAAGAATCTTGTGTCTCTTGTCACTGTCCCGCCAGCCCTTGTGGCTGCTTTTTTTTTAATTGATTTTCAGCACAGCATGGTAGTGCACACCTGTAATCCTAGCACTCTGGGAGGCCGAGGCAGGAGGACTGCCATGTCTGAGCCTGGCCTGGGCAAATCAGCCAGACCCAGTCTCGAAACAAAAAATAGAAAAGGGCTGGGGATGTAGCTGAGTCTGAAGACTCTGGGTTCAATTCCAGAGCCTGAAAAGGTTGATTTTCTTTCATGGCTTCTTCCTGGATATAACTTTTCAAAGGTTTCTAGGCAGTGATCTTTAAATATATTTCCCAGTACTGGAGATTGAACCCAAGGCCTTCACACTGAGCTACATCCCTAGTCCTTTTTTATTTTTTTCAGACAGGGTTTCACCCAGTAGCTAAATTGCCCAGGCTGACTTGAATTTGCAATCCTCCTGCCTCAGCCTCCAAAAGTGGTGGGATGACAGGTGTGTGCTATCATGCCCAGCTCTAAAATTTATCTTTTAAAGCAAAATGTGTGAGCTGATGACTGAACTCACAGATCCATGAGCACCCAGGGGCACACACAGACATGGGCGCACAACACACCCATGCACACACACATGTACCTCCAAGGCATTCAGTGGACACACAACGCCTGCCTCGTGGGGGCCTTACCAAGCTCATAATTTTTATTATACTCTGAATAGAGATGATATTTAAAGAGCAGAAAATGACTATACAAAGGTTTTATAGCACATTCATTTACATACCGGATATATTCTTTACAATATCAGAAGAGTAAAATATGCTAAGGAGTAAGGCCGACGCAGAGACAGAACAAGATCTTGCATGCTGGCCGAAGGAAGCACAGCGTGGCTCTCCCCACGGACGCAGCTAATGCTGGGGGACACGGTGCCCGCGACCAGCAGGGTGGACTCATCGCTCTGACCCCAGGACGCCACCAGGCCAGCTGCAGCCCTGGGGACCACAGGGCACAAGGACGAGGGAAATCTGTCGTACCAGCTCCGGGACACTGTGGGCGGCTTACGCATGCAGACTGGAGCCGATTCCCCAATGCCCTCGACCTCTTTGACCTTCAATAAGGGTCTGCGAGTCGGCCCATTTAAAGAGTAGGACTGCAAGGTCCCTGGCACCTCAAGCATCGCATGGGACAGCCCGCTGGGCACAGCACAGAGCCCGTGGCCTCTCCAGAGGCCTGCTGTGAGGGACTGACACGCTGGCCGCCTCCGTGGGGGACAATGGGACGCCGATTGGATGCCGATCCTGGGGAAGGGGATGCAGGGGACAAGGCAAACATTTGGCACAGAACAAGGCACTTGTGTCTGGTGCATAGGAGCTAGAAAGTGGAGGGGTCCACAGCTTACACATGCTTATGCACGCACGCACGCACGCGTGCGCGACGCCCACCCTGGCTCGCCTGGTCCCACAGTGAAGTCATCTTCCACACCTCACTTTAAAACTCAGACTCCACCCAGCCCATCTCCAGACCCAGCTGTGCCGCCTGCGGGCCATGAGCTGGGACTGCACTTTGGGAAGCGGAGATGAAGGGATTTCAGGGCAGCTCACCATGGGGCAGCTGAAGTGGCCGGAGTGTGCTGGGGTCCCAGGGAGGGCGCCAGGCTCGGTTTCCCGGTGCAGCCCCGCCTCTCACCCCCCAAGCCCCGGCTCTAGGCTCCTGCGGGCGGGGAAGCCCAGCCTGAAGCCTCACGCAGGCTCGGCAGATGACAGTGGAAGCCCGGAAGGGTGGCCTTGAACTCCACTTCTTGTCCTCCTGTCAGCCACTCGGGCCAGATCAGGGGCCGCCAGGGGAGCGGTCATTTTCCACCCTCCCCGGCGGGAAGGGCCACAACCCTACATGTGGGGACTGGAGGCTGCAGGGCATCCCACAGGCCACCGCCTGGTTGCTGCAGCATTGGACACTGGTACAGTATAGCAATGGCGAAGTGTTATAAATAATTTGGCATAGGTAAAATATAAATTACATAGAAATGGCATCTTTTGCTTCCATCTTCTTGCTTCTCCACTCAGGGTCCTCCTGGGTGCTCCCCAGCTCAGCTTGTGGCACCTGAACTGGGGCAGGGCTCTGACATCGTGTGCTTCTCTAGTATGCAAGAAGGCTGCCACTGCCCCAGCCCTCACAGCCCACACCACTGTCCACTCATTCATGTTGCCACTATGCTCCAGAAGGGCCTGACCTGTGCAAACCTTCAGTCATGTGACCCTTTCTGTGTGGTCAGCATCACTGGGGGAAAGACCAAAGCAAGGCAGTGGCCAGGCCAGGTGTTGCTAGACAGCACTGCTGCTGCCAACAGGAGGCCTCGTGGTTCCTTAGTGCCCTTGGGTGCTGGTGTGCAGACTGCTTCTGCCCCCTCCTTACACGTCCTTTCCCTTGGGGGACCTGGAGTAGGCACACTCTGCGTGTGGTCCTTGCACACCCGGCTGCAGAGATGCTCTGTCCTGCGTCCCTCCCCCCCCACCTGGAACACCTCGTCACCAGTGCAGCGGGGCCCCAGCCTCCCCACTGCCGCGTCCAGTCTGGCGCCTTCAGATCTTCCTCGGGGAGCCGATCATGACCTTGGACACGAAGTTGACGATGGCACTGGCGGGCTGCTCAGGGTCATGCTCAGCGAACAGGTGGCACACATTGTCTGTGGTGCTGCCCTGCTTCCGGGCCACAAACCCGAAGACTCTGTGGAGGGGAAGCGTGGGTCAGAGCGCCAGGTCCCGCGGCTCGCCGGGCCAGGGAGGGGGCTGCAGACCAAGGGCCCTGGGGCTCGGAGGAGGGTGGCCAGCCCTGCCCAACTCAGCCAGAGGCCGGGACCCTCCCGCGCCATCCGGGCAGACTCCTGAGCGAAGCCACATACCCCGGGCCCTGGCCAGACTCGGACATCCCTCGGCGTTGGGGTTGGGCAGACACAAGCCCACGACGCCCCTGACCAAACCTCGGGGGGCAACTGCATCCAGGGCAGGAAGCAGTTGAAAAAAGACAGTTTATCCAGGCATGGTGGTGCATACCTGTAATTCCAGAACTCTGGGAGGCTGAGGCAGGAGAATCCCAAGTTTGAGTGCAGCTTGGGCAACTTATTTATTTATTGGATTTTTATTTTTGTTTTGAGGCAGGATGTCACTTTGTAGTCCAGGTTGGCCTCGAATTCACAGAGATCCTCTTGCCTCAGCTTCCCAAGTGTTGGGATCCCAGGCATGTGCTACCCTCCCTGCCCAGCAGCCTGGGCGATTTAGTGAGACCTAGTCTCAAAATTTTAAAAAGGCAGGAGGGCTGGGGATGTAGGTCAGTGTGAAGGCCCTGGGTTCAGTCCCCAGAACCACCCAAAAAAGAAGCACAGCACATCTCATTATTTTTTTAAGAACTGAAGCCATAGTCTCAATAGGCTCTTTGAGGCCAAAACTTAACACACAACAACCATTGTCCACATTTTAGGCCCTGGCCAAGACCTTTCTTCCCTTTCTTAGAAAAATGAAGGCACTTTTGTCCCAGCTTAGCCGTTTCCACACCAAGGACGGCACCAGCCAGCAACTCTCAAGCAATCCCGGCAGAGTGGCGGATCCCAGGCAGATGAAAGCCCCTTGCCCTCCCCCTGGGGCCAGGGACCCGTGAGCCCTCACCAGCTCCCCGACTGACTACTGCGGGGTCCGAAGCAGGTGCCCAGGAGTGGCCGTGAGCTCATGCGAGGCCACAAAAACGGACCCGCCGGGGGCAGCGTGGGAGGGCAGGACTGTGGGACGCTGCTTAAAAACCAGCTAGACCCACGGACAGACCTGGCCGCTTCCTGTAGGAAATCCGCTTTGGAGATCTTTACCGGAAGTCCGCTGTGGACTAGGATCACGTAAAGGAGGCTGGCAACTCACCTGCAGGAGGGGCCATCTTTGATCCACCTTGCGAATTTGAGAGAAAAGAAAAGTGTTAATGCTGTAAACAACAGAGTCCTGTGCAAACGCTCAAGGAAAACGCAGATGTCTTACTTCCTGTCCTGAGGGTCCAAGGCACAGAAGATCACACTGCTCACGGGGTAGTGTCTCCGGAAGAAGAGCCTGTGGACACATGGGCAAGGGAGGGAGTTACAGGCCGGGGCGCACACGCTGGGCGGCCCTGCTGCCCTGGTGGAGGCTCAGGAGTAGAAAGTTGTCCAAGCCCTGTCCTTCTGAGGGAGGGGCAAAGTGCATGTATCGACAGACTTGCAGACGGACAGAAGCACTCCAGGAAGCGAACCATCCACCCAGGGAAAGTGGAATGGGCTCAACAAGCCCTAAGGAGCCAGGCGTGGTGGCACAGGCCTGTAATCCCAGCACTCGAGGCTGAGGCAGGAGGATTGCAAGTTGGAGCCAGCCTGGGAAACTTAAGGGAAGATTCTGTCTCAAAATAAAAAATAAAAAGGCTTGGGGATGTAGCTCAGTGCAAAGGCCCTGGGTTCAATCCCCAGTGCTGAAAATAAATGAGTGAATGAATATCCTTAGGGATAAGGGACTGGAGGGCAGAACAGACACCAGGAAGCACTTTGAGCGTGTCAGAGGAGCCTCTGACCACCTCCAAGCTGTGGGGCCCTTGCTTTCCCAGGCAAGATGGTGCTGGGTCCCAGAGGCAGCAGCAGAGAGCACAGGCACTCTCTCGGGAGTGCCCACTGCCCTTGAGACCTGAGTGACCCAGGTCCAGGCCAGCACTTCGGTGCTGAGTTTGAAAAATGAAGGAATCAGGCATCAGGATATCAGGGCCTCTCCAGGGTCTCTGCTAAGAGTGGGGAGACTCCTAGTCGCCTGCAACACCCCATGAGGCCTGCCCCATGCCCAGTCTCTGCAGTGAAGGGCCGAGTGTGAAACCCAACCAAGCTTGCTTCACCTTCAGGCAGAGTTTGGGGGACTCTGTCTGCAGCCTCCTGGGCAGCATGAGCAGAGGAAGAAAGTGCCCACTTCAGGGCCGGGCCCGGGGCAGGGACTGCAGCATGGGATGGCTGGCTGGGAAGTGTCGAGGGTGAGGGTGGGACGGGTCCCTCACCAGCACCTGATGACTGCATCAGAAATCCTGAGGACAGGTCTCAATAGCAGGGCTCACTACATCACTAAGTTGCCCGGGCTGGGCTTGATCCTCAGCTTGCCATCCTCCTGCCTCAGCCTCTCAGACTGATTACAAGTGTGCGCCACCACACCTGACCCAATTTTTTAAAAAACAGTTTGCTGATTCCTAAGAAAAAGGCCTTTGGGACAAATGCTGACTTAAGTGCCACACCAGACACCTGGTTAATAACAGGCTGGGCTCCAGGTGACCTCGAGGACTTCCAAGGGTCTGGCTGGACGCCCCACTGGGCTCCGCACCCCCCACAGGGGGCCCCGGCCGCACTCACTTCCGCTGATTGTCTGTCAGGGTGATGCCCTGGGCTGACACCTTGAAGTGGACCACAGTGGACATGGGCGGCGGCTCCTGCATCAGCGTCATGCTGAGCGCCTTCTGCACGGCCTGGTGGCCGGTCAGGGACTCCATCTCCACGGAGTTCAGGTACCACACATTGCAGGCTGAGGACACCAAAGACACGCGTCGGCCACGCAGTCAGGGATACGCGCTCTGTGGGCCCACACACCCTTATTTTGTTGTTTTTCTGAGCAGGGTCTCACTATGCAGCCCAGGCTGGCCTTGAACTTGCAGTGATCCTCCTGCCTCAGCCTCCCGAAGGCTCAGATTTGAAGTCTGAGATGTTAGATGGGCTCAGAGCTCAAGAAAAGGGATAACGCTCCACTGCTTCTAGATAACTGGACCAGTGTGGATGTGGCTTAGGGAACACCAGGCCCGTGCTCCATCCCCAGCACACAAAAAACACCGCAAAAAACAGTACACAACAAACAAAATTACCAAGACTTCCTGAACGCACAAGGAATCCAGGGTATATATATGGACTTTCTTCCATAAACTAGTTGACTTTATTTTCACTTCCATGAAAAAGAGCCGGGCATGGTGACACACACCCATCATCCCAACACTTGGGAGGCTGTGGCAGGAGGATCGCCATGAGTTTGAGGCCTGCCTGGGGTACATAGTGAGTTCAAGGCCAGCCTGAACTACATGGCAAGAACCTGTCTCAACAAAACAAAACAAAACAAAACAAAACACCCTGGAAAACCTGGGAGTAACCTACAGGGCCCACTTCTGAGAAGACTCAAAGACCAGAACCCATAACCACGTGAAGAAGCGATCTACAGTGGAAGATGTTGCGCCACACACAGACGACAGCTGGGGACACTGGAGAGAGTGTGTTCGACGATGAGCGAAGGGTTAATTCTGTGCCCTCAATGAAACCCAAGCAACCAGCAAGCAGTAATCATGAAAATTATATAGCAACATGGGAAACGGTTAGCAGGTAATTAGACAAGCAGAATAGAAGCCGTCTGGGCTGTGATTAGAAGGATAATAAGAAGCACACTGTCCCTGCCCAGGAGCTGGAGGGCGGCCGGGCCAATGAGAAACGCACTGGAGGAGGGCAACGAGTCCACCTTTCTCGGCTGTCATGCTGATCGTGCAATTACAAAAGAGGAGGAAAGAGAGAACTTGCATCTATGATCCGAGTGCTAGGGGAATCCCACTGAGCTGGCGCAACATGGATCAGGGCCGCAGGGGACCGCAGGCTGCCGCCACCCCAGCCCAGGCGCCCTTGTGAGTCCTGCACAAGGCTTTCTGATGGGAGGATCCAAGTACCCCGGGCTGGCAGGAAGCCGATGCACGTGCACCGTTCTCTCCCCAGAGCCCGCTCGCTCCAGCAAGAACACGCGGCCGTCCCACCAGTTCTGGCCAGAACCGCCCAGTGCCACCCACATTGAAGGGTGAGCAGTGGGCGCTGAAGACAGAGAGCCCGCTGGCCCACAGCCACGTGGGAAAAGCAACCTCAACCCAAGGACTACGTCCCAGGCCCACAGACACAAGCCCCGTAGTGTCTCTTCCAGGAATTCTTCAGGCAGCAATACAGCATTCAGGAAAAAGAAATAAAGTCCCCCAAGCATTGCTTCGTATTGGAAAATCAGAGACAGACCAAAGAGACAATCATACTAACACACCAGGAACCTCTACGAAGCCACCAAAAGCTGCGGCCTGCAGCATGTTCATAAAAATCACAGACAATTCATTACTCATACTGCAAAAGGGAATAAAAAAGAATCACACGTGTGGCGGGACCCCAACTCCGAGGCGGGGTGATACGCCAGTCTGGCTGAGGTCAGCAGCCGGTCGGGTTGGGGGAACATCCTGCCTGCGTCTCCCCTTCTTCCTGACCAGCAGCAGTTGTGTGCGCTAACAGAGCAATGAGAAATCCATTTTCCTTTTCTGTAGTTCTCCTTTTTAATTTAAAGAACACATGTGACTTTTATCAAGAAATAGTACTTAGAGAAGGCTAAGTGAAAAACACAGCCCTGATATTTACAAGAAATCTATCAGAAGTCTGGGAAAGCCCATTTCAGGATTATCCTACATTCCTCGGCTGCAACAAGAAACGGTTGCAAAGGGAGGCTTAGGGCACAAGCAGAAATTGTTTTAGAGAGGGGAACAAAATCATAAAGACCTCTGTATCTAACAAGAAGATTACGCTGCATAGAACTAAGACGTTTTCTTCCCATCACTGTGAGCTGCTAACTCTGCTATTTCTGCGTCCCAGAATCCTCATCAGTGAGGAAACCGCACACCCATGTCAAAGGACTTCACCTGTCCAGGATTTAGGGGCATCAGCGCCCTCAATGGGATTCGGCTGAGGAACCGAAACCCACTTTCGGTGATCAGCAATCAGAATAGTCCTGTTGTCTTCACACAAAGGCTGTTTCTCTCCTGTTCTACACAAGCACGGCTCACGCCCCGACAGAGCGGGCGCCGACCGAGGGGCAGGCAGCAGAGAGCCCTCGGCCTTGCCCTCGCCCGGGGACGCGCCGAACTGGGTTCTCACCTGGCACTGCGACGCTGCATGGAAACTCAGCGGTCTGGAAGGTCAAAGAAGTGAGAACGTAAATCTGCTGCCTGAGTGACCAGCCCAGACAATGACATAAGCCTACATGATTCTGAAGGAAGCACAAGCCAGTAAATGACTGTTACACCAAGTACACAACAGTATGTTTAAAAATCAACAACATGAAAACAACCGGATGAAAAGACGGGACGAAAGCCATTGCCCTTCAGCAAGAAGATAACCGGACAGCAAAGGGGCGCCGGAAAAGATGCCGGCGCGTCCTAAGTCATGGGGGACAGCCCAAACGAGAGACACAGAGAGAGAGAAGAGAGAGAAGGAGGGAGGGAGGAAGGGAGGGAGAGGGGGAAAGAGAGAGAGAGTGTGCAGGGCATGCCCGTGGTGCATCCGGACCACAGAGGGTCATCCCGTGCTGAGCGGAAACAAGCCACCAAACCAGGAAGAGGCAGGGAGGAAATTTACATGCGTATTACTAAGTGAAAGAAGCTGAACTGAAAATGTGGCATGTGATGTGATTGGGCAGAACTACAGAGACAGTAAAACGATCTCAGTCGCCGCTGGGGGCCGGGGTGCAGGGCGGCTGGCCAGCAAAGCACAGGGGACTCTCGGAGCTACGCGAGTACTCTTCAGGACGTGGTAGTGGAGGATACGTGCCACGCACACTTCCCCAAACCCACAGAAGGCAGAACGCCAAGACTGAACGCTACTCCACACCGCGGACTCAGTCCTGTGTCGAGGCTCGACACCGGGCAGATGGTGGACACGCGTCTGTGTGAGAGGGCTCCTCGCCTCCCTCTCAGCCTGTGTGCGTCTGCCGCCGCTCTGAAGAGCCGAGTCTATTAATAAAACGCTCTGCACCATGGTGTGGTCTTTGGAGCGCTGGCGCAGGGGGCACCATGGGTCCAAGTGTTGACTCACGTCAAGCAATGACTGAGTCACGACGTCTGCAGCTGGCGAGGCGGGTCACCCACATCCTGTCTTACTACATTTCCCCCAAACTCAATGCAGGACTTGACATTTATTCCACTGGCTTCGGTCTTGTTCGAGTCAGGCCAGTATTTCCAGCCTATGACGGATGCCCTGGTCCCAGCACTGGCAACCGCACCCCTCCCGACAGCTGCACCCCACCCAGCTCTTCCAGAGCATCCATAAAAGGCAGCTTCCTTCCCAGCCTAAGGCAGAGAAGGAAGCTGGAGTTAGGGAGGTGCGGGAGGAAGTGGGGCACCCAGCTCCTTCCTGTCCCGAATCCAGGGAGGGGGAGACCAACCTGCTCCCTGCTTTAGCAGCTCGGCTGCAGAGTTGGCCGCTGTCTGGGGAGAATTTTCTGCTATTTCCTCCAGTGGATCTGCAGGAAGGGGTGAGAGAGCACAGAAATGAATCTGTTCCTGACCAAGTCAGGCAGTTTGGTGACAGAATTCCCAGACGGTGATACGCCGGGTTTTGCAGAGCTGAGACTTTCTCCTGAGGACAACAATCCAGCCCACTGAAACACTGTCACATCCCAGAGTCAGGGATGACGGGTCCGATGAGTACTTTTCTGAGCTCTGAATTCATTCATACAAACAAAGTGAAAAGGTAAATCATAGCCGCCTACATTTTCTTGAGACTGTCCTTCTAGGAAAAGCGTCTTCCTGTGTAATTGAGGTTGTGTTTAGGATCAATCCATTCTGATATTCTGTAGGTGTTACCTTTTCACACATATTTTTATAACAGATATTCCCAAACAAACAGAATAGTCAGGAAACGGTTCCTCTACCACCTCTATCCAACAGTCTCAACATTTTGCCCATTTCGTACGATTGGAAAACTAAAGGGAAATGACCTCGCAGGTCTCTTGGTCTGCGTGCCGAGTATTTCTAAGCTGCAGATCTTTGCTTTCTCCGGGCCACCATGGACAGACGTCGAGGAGCGCCCAGCTGCAGCGGGGCCTTCGCTTTCCTCTGCAACTCGGCTGGGTCTTCGGCCTCCCCTGGGTTTGTGCCCAGAGTGGACCGCAGGAAGAACCCCTCATGCGAGTGCCCTGCAGGGTGCTGCAGGCACCCACCCCGCCTGGCCATACCTCTCTCCGGAATGAGCAGCTTGCAGGGCAGGGCCAGTGGTGTGATGGAGTGCTGGCACACCAGGGCCGTCAGGCTCCCTGCAGGGGACAGAAGCCAGTGAACGCCAACAGCCTGTGCCTGGCTCTGCGCCCAGCCCGCAGCTTGGCTGAATGAGTCACTGCCAAGGCTGAGTCCTTTCCTTCATCACCTGCGAGGTCCATTACGTGGGGCACAGAACAGAACCTCAAAGACATGAGAGGTTCCCTAAGACAGCTTGGCAGGCTGGGTTCAGGCACACACCTGCTGTCTCAGCACTGTGGGAGGCTGAGGCGGGGGGATCGCCAGTCTGAGCTCAGCATAGGGAACTTAGTGACTTAGCAAGACCCTGGCTCAAAATTAAAATGGCTGGGGACGCAGCTCAGTGTGAAGGCCCTAGGTTCAATCCCCAGTAATGCAAAAAGAAAAAGAAAGGATGGCTGTGGGGTAAGTGGCAGAAACTGCAGTGGACTACTGGAATAGACGTGTCACTACCAGAGTACAGAGAATAAACCAAGCAGTTATCTGGATCTGAAGCCAGCAGGGCTGAGATCAAGGTAGCTCCGGTTTCAGCATGTACGCCGTCCATCCACATCCACCTGAAAGGGCAGGGAGTGCGGGCCATCCTGCATCTGCTCTGCAGCCTGCTCGCCAGCCACGGGCCCGCGCCAGTGTGGGGTCCCGCGGCGCCTCGCAGACAGCTGCGATTTCTAGGCCTGAAACAGCAGAGCGCTGTTCATTTGCTCAATGTGAAGCTCACTTTTAAGAATAACAGCTCATCTACTGTATCCTAAGACACGAAGGCCTCACGGCAGAGGAAGCTTAGACCTGGGGACTGGAGCACAAACCGACCACCAGGAGAGCGGGGTTTCTGGTCTCAGGTCTCAGGACAGCTATAGAGGGCATCCGGGTGCCCGGAATGCACAATATCGGTGGGAGACTCCTCAAGGACTCACCGAAATACGGTTCGTTGGCGCACCCTTTCAACCGGACTCCCTTCGGGGTGCACTCAATGAGAAAATGCCGGACGAGCTCATTAGACAAATCTCCTGGTGTGGTAAAGAATAACAAAGAAAAACAGTTTTATAAAAATGAGAGCAAGGGCTGGGGGATTTAGCTCAGTGGTTAGAGCACTTGCCTTCCAAGCACAAGGCCCTGAGTTCGATCCCCAGCACACACACACAAAAATTAACCTTAAAAAGAACAAATAAATAATAAAAAATAAAAATGAGAGCATATGCCACACATGGTGGCACATGCCTGTGATCCTGCCACTCAGGAGACTGAGGCAGGAGGATCACTGAGTTTGAGGCCAGCCCATCTACACAGTGAGTTCAAGGCCGGCCTGAACTACATAGCAAGACCTTGTCTCTAAAACCAGACAAACAAAAGCCATAAGATAGTCTCTGGGCCACGTGTATAAAGTGTACGTGAAACCTAAATGAGTTCTGCATTTAGTCTTGGGCTCCAGCCCCAAGAAATCTCATTGTTTACCTACAAATAGTCCCAAATTTAAAAAAAAAAAATCCAAAATCTGAAACACTTGCGGTCCTGAGCATCTTGAACAAGGGATGCTCAACATGTAGCGGTTGCCAGATGATGTTTATCAACAGCCACAAATGTTAGTGACAGTAAGTGGGGAGAAGGGCACATGGCCGCTTGGCCGTGGGAGTAGGATGGTGCGCAGCTCCAGATCATCGCAGACGCCAGGCAAGGATCTGGGTGCCACGTGTGGGAAGTGGCCTGGGGTAGACTCTGTGGCCAGTCCCATCTCAAGGTGGCCCAGAGCTGGCTCAGTGACTCCCTCACCATGATCTCTACTAGTTTGGCAAACTCTTCTCTCAAGATTTTTCCCTGGACGGCAAAACCCAGATGTTAAATCAGGAGGCTGGGTGAAGACACAGCAGCCAGATGCGATTTTGCCCAGTGCTGGGCTTCCTGACATCTGCGAGTCTCACCTCCTCTGTCCTGTTACCCACATCTGCAGACCAAGCCCAGCATCTGCCGGAGGCAGGGTGCTCACTGGGAGACTGCGCACATGACACACCATCTGTATTTCTGAAGAAAAGCAGGCGGAAAGACTTTCCTGTCCTCGCTTTAACACATTCAGTGGAACCAACGGGCCAGGCGGAACTTGGAGCTGCTCTGCCCGTGCCAGCCCCGCCGCGTTACTCTCCTATCTCTGCCCACTTGCCGGATGTTCTCATCCTGAATGTCTTCCTGCTATACTCTGTTTCCAGATAAAGCCTGATGTCCTCAGCAGCCAGTACTTGGTAGTTACAGTTTAGATCAGGAATGTCCCGCAAAACTCTCCCGTATTCACAGTGGCGCTTCGGGAAGGTGACTGAATCCTGGGGGCTCTGTACTCCACGGATGAGTTCGTGGCTGACTGTGCTGTCGGGAGTTGGGGCCTGGTTGGAGGTGGTCCCTGGGGGGGGACCTGGATGTGTTCTTGTCCCCAGCTCCTTTCCTCTCTGCTTCCCAGCAGCCATGAGGTAAGCAGCTTTCCTCCATTATGCCTTGGAACCGGCTGACCACGGACTGAACCTACTGGAAACTCAGCCACCTTTCCTCCCTAAATTTCAGGAGTTGGGCATCTTGTTCCAGCCAACAGGAAAGTGGGTAAGACAGTTAGCTTCTGATTTGAATTCTGGATATTCTAGGCGTTACCTTTCCAATCTGCACAAAATTCCACCTCCGTCCCGTTAAGAACTCTCAGTACCCATGGGCCCAGGCTGTGTTGATGGAGCCCCCAGTGCCCTCCCATACCCATCCCACCTTGTCCTCTCACACTACTTCCTTCGCCAAGAGGAGCCCATCGTGTGCCTAGGAACACCTCGGCCATGCCTGGGGCTGGTCCTCCTGCCACCAAATCTTAGGATGCCAGGGCCACTTTCTCCATGAAGGGGTTTCATCCTCATGTGTAGGCATTGGACACAGCAAATCAAGCAAGGGTCTTATCTTTCTTTACATACAGGGATTTCAAAATCTGTGCTTATTCTGATCACTCCCCTTCTGCTGTCGTTTGGATGTAAAATGTTCCCAAAGGCCCCTGTGTGATGGCGGGGTCCCCAGCCTGGCAGTGTTGGGAGGTAAAGGAACTTCAAGAGTGAGGCCTAGTACAGCACCCTTGAAGGGGACAGTGGAACTCCAGGTCTCTCCTCTTCCTCTGTGGTTCACTTTCCAGCCATGAAGTGAGCCCTCTGCTCTACCACCATTCCCTCTATGCTGTGCTCCTTGCCACTGGCCCCAAAGCAATGCAGCCAACGACCATGGACTAAACCCTCTGAAACTATAAGCCAAAAATAAGCCCTCTTTCTTTATAAGCTGGTTGTCTCTGTTCTTTGGTTATAGTCAAAGACAGTGGACTTCTACAGCTGGTGATGTTCATCTAGTCCACAGTCCCCATTTTGGGGGAAAAGAAGGTAAATGAGTCTTTTCCCTTTCCTTGGAGTTGGTTGCATCGTGGTAAAGAAAGATGAATACACACAGGGGCAAAAAGGTAGAATGCAAAAAAAGAACAAAGAATAAACTAACACCAAGAGTCCAGCAGAAAGGAACAGATTACAGTACATTCATAAGACAGAAAGCTCATGGGAAATGACAGCTACATGCAAGCCTACAAATATGATGAGAGGGTCATATAATGTTAAACCAAAACAAGACATAAAATACTATGCAATATATTGGTTTTCTCATTGCAAATTAAAAATAGAACTATAATGTTTAGAGGTTCTCATTTCCTTCGTTAAACATGCACGGCATTTTACTTAGTAGTTTCCTGTCTGCAGCGTGTTGATACAGTGATTCACACATCTGTGTGCACTGGGGAAGGAGAAGAATGGACACATGGATAACATTAGGACCACATCTCTTGCTGCCCAGAGTCCTGCATTCGTAGACGAGGAGGTGGGCACAGTCTTGTGGGGCTACACGGGAATGGGCGGTATGGGCAGGAGCTCACAATTCTCAGAAGGGCTGAGTACCCCAGCTCTGTTCACCAGGGGAAGCAATGATTGTTGGGAGCAATGATCCTTGCCTTGGCATCAGATCCGGGCTGCTCAATGCTATTCCCAGGACACCGAGCAGAGAGATGGGGGAGGGAGGTCCAGGCCAGCCACATGGATACAGGGGACCGATGGGGACATGTCAAAAGGCCAGGGGCAGCATGAAGGGCATCACAGAGCCATGTCTGGGGCACTGGAGTTCCCCAAACAGGAAGGGACACTTGGGGGCTTCTTGATGGGTTCTGGCTCCTGGCTACACGAGTGTTTGCTTTAGAATCCTGCTAAACAGGACAGGCAGGAGTTGCAAACAATGTGGTGGTTTTGAGACAAAAATCAATGAAAAAAAAAAGTGAAATGTTTCCCTATCTCTGTCTCCATCCATGACTTGGTTCCTCTCTGCCATTGCCTGGCAGGGTGTGTTGGAGCAACAGGAGTGGAAAGGCACAGTCCTGAGCTCAAGAAGGGACCATCCAATGTCCCCAGGCATGCCCAACTATCACCTCCAATCAGTTTAAAAATATTCTACTGCGTGTAGTGCATCATCGTACATACTTGTCATCCCAGTACTCTAGAGGCTGAGGCAGGAGGTTTCCAAGTTTAAGCCCAGCCTGTCTCAAAATAAAATAAAAGCAGGGGCTGGGGATTTATTTCAGAGGTTAGATAGCTTGCCTAGCAAGCGTAAGGCCCTGAGCTCAAATCCCTGGCACCAAAAATAAGTAAATACATACAAGGGCAGGGGATGTAGCTCAATGGAAAAGCTCTGGGTTCAATCTCTAGCACTGCAAAAAACAAACAAACAAAAAAAGAGTAGTGCGTGTAACATGCCCCTTCTGATATAAGAAAAAGGGAACACACACATGTCTGTACTTGGGCACACAATCAGTCCACAGACACACAAGTGTGTACTGTGCATGGTTACTGAAGAGAAGAGAGAGGACAGAAAGGTGGACGGGGCTAAAAAACAGAAGCAAGGTACCTTAGTGGACTCCATGTTCTGTCTTTCTGACTCCTACATAGTAGAACGACTGCCTATCCAGGCTGGCTAAATTTGATTCTGCCAATTTGATTGGCTCTGGGATCTGTCCAGCGAACAGGCAGAGCAAGTCCCAAATGTGTCAGGGAGGTGTGACCTTGGGGTGGGGATCCATCCGTGGCCCCTTGCTCTCTGGCACTGTCCCCTGCTCTGTTTCCTGGTCACTCCCTTCCTCCATGATGCTCCTGCCTCAGGGCCAAGACCATGGACTGAATCTCCTGGAACCGTGAGCCAGGCTAACCCTCTTCTGCATTGGGTGGTAGTGTCAGGCACTGCTTCTCAGCAACAGGAAAGCTGACCAGTGTCCTATTAATGGTCTTTCTCAAACAAGGTAAGCACTTAGGAAAATATCCCTGAGATGAAAAATACTAAGAAGAAAACCCATGAGTACCGCTCTAAGTCACCTACCATCTTCTTTACATCAACATAAACCCACAGACCCTCCAAGGGCAAGCTGAGCAGACGGACCCTGGAGACCTCACCTTTCTTGTTCAGCTGCAGGACGGAAGGAGGGGGAGTGGCAACCTTCATGGCCAGGCCGTAGGCGCCCCGGAAGGAGTGACTGTCCCGCACGATGAAGGACCCAGGCTCTTTGTCTTTCAACATGGCAATTGCTGGAGGGAGAGGAGGCAACAGTCCTGAGTTACTATTACTCGTGACCTTGCCATGATTTAAACACAGCTTATCCCAAACTCATGCTGAAATTTGAGTCCCAAAGATGCACGTGCATGAGCACCACACAAGGTCCCCAGGGAGGGGCTGGGAGCAGAACCAGAAGGGCCCAAAGCCCAGGGCAACCTTATCTCACACTTGATTGTCCAGAACCGCAAGCCAAAATCAACCTTTCTTCTTTTCGAGCAAATCGCCCTGGTGTTTCATGCAGTGGATGCTGCAGAGGGTAAATGCTCCTAACACTGTGTACCTCCCCTCCCCGGGACCAGTGGGCAGCTCCCTACTCCTGTCTCTGTCCGAGGCCCCACAAGTGGGCTCTGCCATCTCCTCGTGCTGCTGGTGGCAATGGCACCCCGGCCTCTGGCACCCACAGACATGGTGAGCAGCTTTCCACAAAGGCCAATTCAGGGAAATGCAAGCCCTCTGAGGCCATGGGATTTTAATTTTTTTTTCTTTCCCCTCTCTCCCGTTTAAAATGACAACAGTGTCATTGAGCTCATAAAAGAAATGCACATTCTTGCCATTTCTATTCTGTATAGCCAAATGGCAGAATTTCAATGAGGAAGCCGGCAGTGGCACTGATCCACCACCCTGCTATTCATCTCTGGGCATTCTTGGGACATGAGGCAAGGACAGAGGGCTGCTTCTCTCCTGAGGGTGGCATGACTGGCATAGAGTGGCCAAGTGCCTTCCTGGGACCATGGAAGCTCACTGCCTGGACTCATTCATTTCCTGAGGATTCTGACCCTGGTTCCCATCCCTCCCACACCAAGCCCCCTCCCAGGAACACCACAGGGCCACCAGCTCTACACTGCCAGAATGAGACTCCAGAGGGGACAGCAGCCTCTGTGGGCAGGGAGCTCCACGAATCCCATGACAGGAACGGATGCATGGTACCCGAAGGGCAGCCTCCAGGGGATCAGCCACTGGGAGGGGACATCCACCCCACGCACTGGTAAAAGGGTACATCTCTGAGCGTGGTGGCACATACCTGTAATCCTCCAGAAGACTGAGGCAGGAGGGTGCCAAGCCCAGCATGGGCACTTAGTGAGACCCAGGTTCAAAATAAGAAACAAAAATGGCCAGGGATAGAAAAAAGAGAAAAGTAGCACCCAACAGTTGCTCCAACATATTGGTGACTTCATGATGTTTAGTGAAATGGAAAAACTAATTCATTACCTCAATTTGATCATGACTCCCTGCATACATGCATGACATTATCATGTTGTATCCATAAATATGTACAGTTACTATGTAGTAATGTTTTAAAAAAAGGACAAAGAGGAATAGTAAAAACAAAGGAATGATTTAAAATTCTTAAAGATGGCCTGGCAGCAGAACCAAGCAGGAGACACTCTAGTCGTGTGGGAGGCCCCTGGTTACATCCACACAAGACACAGTGCTCACGGTACACAGGAGTCCTGGCCCAGGGACTCCCTCACTCGACCCTTGTCCTTGGTGACTCAGGACCCCAATCTTTGGTGGGCAGGCATCACCAGTGGCTGACGGAGCCAGCCCACACCCTGGAAAGCTCACAGCGCTGGGAGCCCACTCCTCACCGTTTCCCCTGCTACGCCAAGCTTTTCCCACGAGAACTAAAGGGCCTGGTGCCCCCCAAGAGGTGTGGAATAAACCATGGCCACCCTGATCCAGCCACAGCCCTGTGACATGCCCCCCACCCTGGAATCCGAGCCCAGAGAGATGTCCCAGGACACCCTCCGCCTCCCACCTACCTTGGTCTCTTGAAATATCTGGCTTGTACCAAAACTTGGAAGTATCCTGGACAAATTTGACAATCACAAGTTTGTCACTTGGACTATCTGCAAAGGAGAACAGAGATGCTTTTGGTGCGATGAGCCTGCACCCCAAGATACCACGCCAAGGGCAAGCAATGACCGAGTGGGAGAAGGAAGCTCCTGTTCCATCCCACGGAAGGAGACAGCGGGATGCCCCATGGAGCCTCTACAGGGCAATTTAAAACACATAAAAAGTCGGGCATGGTGGTGCATGCCCAAGGCAGGAAGGTCTACATAATGGGTGCGAGGCCAGCCTGAACTTCCTAGGGAGACCCTGTCACACATAAATAAATAGGAAACAAACAGCAAGGTCAGTGCTGTTGAATCAGGTTTTACTCCTTCCTACACACTTGAAATATTTCATAATTAAATTTGGGTGAATTCATTTCATCAAAAAGAGTAAATTTTCAAGCAGTGGGGCTCTAGAAGCAAGAGGGAAAATGGATCCTCAGCAAACAACCCCACTTCGCACCAACCAGATGAAGCTGGAGTGGAGGAGAAACAAGAAGACAAGAAGCGTTCACCAGAAGCACCGGGTGGATCCGGCTCAGGGTCGGTGGTGTGGGCAGCACACTTGACCAGCACAGGGAGCCCCACACGGCTGGCCAGCTCCAGGGCAAAGCCGGGGCCTTCCCATCCCCAGTCACGGGCAGCGGGAACACCCACCTGGCAGGGGCGAGGCGGCCTCAGGAGGCCGGGAGAAGTCGGGCAGGACGCTGGGGAAGGGGATGCTGATGGTGCTGCCGCTGTGCGGGCTGGAGAAGCCGCTGGATGAGGGGGACACGGAGCCCAGGGACCGGTCCCCCTCCGAGGCCCGCTTCTTCTCCGGCAGGGGCGGCTGCCCGGGCAGGGTCACCCCCTGGCCCTGCAGGCTGGGGCTGTGGCGGCCACTATGTCCAGATGCCACGGCGAGGAAGTTGTGGGACAGGAAGCCATTGTTGGCAGTGACTGGGGCAGTCGGGGCGCCTCCAGGGGCTGGGGGTACGACGTGGGGACCAGGCAGCAGGGCGCCCGGGTCCTCGCTGGGCACAAGGCTACCTCCTGCTGTGGCTGTGGCGCCGAAGCCCAGGAAGGCCTGGCTGCCCGGGGTGGGCAGAGTGGCTGGTGGCTCTGCCAGGGACAGCTCGTGGCCGTGGACAGAGGCCTGCAGGTCCGGGGCGGGGAAGCAGGGCAGCCCCGGCGAGTCCCTGGCAGGGCCGGAGAACTCGCTGGCACCGAGGGGACTTCCGGAGGGCCGGCTGCCGCCCCGGAGGGCCAGAGTGGACTTGGGGCTGCTCTCCAGCCACTGGTGGTCTACGGAGGGCAGGCTGTTCAAAGACAAGGAACAGGCAAACCAATAAATAAACAGCCACGTGTGACGGTGCACACCTGTCACCTCAGCACTCGGGAGGATGAGGCAGGCGGAGTGCCCCAAGTTCAAGGCCTGCACAGTGAGACTGTCTCAAAAACAAAAAAAAAGAAAAAAAAGACAATGAAAAGCACATGGGGACACCTCGCTATCCAGCACCAGGCAGGGGCAAGACGCGGCCTCTGTTCTGCGAGGTCAGCCTCGGTCTGAATACCAATGAGACAGAAACTTCCAGAAATAAACAGTTTATGTGGTTTAAGTTCTGGCCGTCTGAGAAGCGTGATGAAATGCTGCCCAGGCCGCCTGGGGTGTGAATCCCATCTCCGCCCAGCGTATCCATGCTGTCTAGACCACCTGCCGGTTTGTCACTTAGTAGCTCATGGGGCGGCAGACTGACTGTCTGATCGAAAGCCCTGATTCCACTTAACGTCCCCAAAGCTCAAGCACAGCAGTGGAGCATGCAGAAGAAGATCTGAGGTGCTTCCCCCAGAGACGAGGCGGAAGCTTGTCACAGAGACATGTGCAGGAAGGACGTGGCGGCCACAGGCTTCGCTCAGTCCCCAGACACGTGCACCCACAGGGCTGGGGACACACCGCAGAGACGGGGGCGGCACAGAACCAGCACACTCAGACACACAGAAGCTGCCGAGAGCGGAAGCCACCTCCGCGCTACGACTGGGTCTGCGACCAGTGGGCACGGGGTCTGCGGGGGGACCCGGGCGCTCACTGAGGACCACCGAGCTCTGACAAGAAAGGAGGTGATGAGGGCTGTATGTGTAGATGACAAATGTACAGAAAATGGTTTCCACCCTGGCCGGCCAGCACCCACTTCCAGATCACCGTGGGGCCAGTGTCTGAGTACAGCCAGAGAGGCACTTCCATCTGTCCTTAGCGCGCTCCTCCTTCCCTCCCTTCCTTCCTTTCTCCCTCTCTCCCTCCCTGCCCTCCTTCTTGTTCTCTCCATCCCTCAGCGACTGAGTTTCCCATATTCCTGTGTCCACATGTGTCCCACACACCAGCATGAAGGCCGTGTCCCCAAGCGTGCTATCCTGTGCATGGTTCCCACTGCAGGCCTGGGCTGGTGGCCCTCTGACCTGCAGCCTCCCGTCTCCCCACTCAGCACCACGCCCAGTTTCCCCAGCATGGAGCCCCATCTCCTGCCCAGCCTCCTACCTCTCTTGGCGCTGGCCGGGGCCGTTGCTGGAGATGGTGCAGGAAGACATGAATGCCTGCGGGAAGGTGGACGTGGCAGCTGCATCGGCCCGGAGCATCGTGGGTTTGGGTCCCAAGGGGCTCTGTGACATCCCCGCGGCGTGGCCGGGGACCTCAGAGCAGCCGCGTGGATCTGCAGCGGAAAGAAGGCGGGGACCTTGACCACCCGGGGCGCGGGGTCCCAATCTCCCTCCTTCGCAGGTGCTACAAGGAGCAGAGCTGATTTCTCCCGAGTTCTGCTGTCCTGGGCCACTCGGCGCCCACCACAGGCTGAAAGAGGCTGCCTTGTGTCACAGGTGCAGGGGCCTGTCGCTTGTCCCTGTGCCTCAAAGGAAGGGCAGCTAACTCATCCCTGAGCCCTCCTGCGGCTCGCGGGTCCATGGGGCTGCTCCTGCCCAGCCGGTGTCACAGGTCAGCCTGCGAGCTCCGCCCGCACTCTGCACTTACTTTGACAGAAAATCAAATATTTAATAAAACAAAATTGGTGAGTCATGCCAGGAAACTCAACCAGTGCCAAACCAAGGGGGAAAACAACTCACAACAGAAAAAAGACCCACCATGGATACAAAAATTGGAGTTAAAAGACAGATAGGAAAATAACTAAATATTTGAGAAAAGAGAAGAAAAGATAGAGCAATTCACATTTTGTCAGAGGGGGAGAGTCCTAAGAATAATCAAACAGGAAGCCCAGAACTGAAAAGACAGGAAAGCAGTGTGCAGGCAGGGATGGTCTCTGGGTTTAGACACAGCAGGAGGCAAGGAGGATGGAGGACAAGTTTGCAGCCTGAGCCTCTAAGGGAAGGGGCGGGCTGCACAGATGAGGCCTGGAGGTGCGACCTCACTGGAAACCATGTGTATCCTGGAAGCAGGGAGACCGTGAATGAAGCAGCAGCAGCAATGGAAAAGAATTTATCAAAATTTCCCAAAATACACTAATGAAATCAAACAAAGCTGAGCATGGTGGCACTTGTCTGCCATCCCAGCACTCCAGGAGGCTGAGACAGGAGGATTGCAAGCTCAAGCCCAACCTGGACAACTTAGTGAGATCCTTTCTCAAAATAAAAAGAGCTGAGGATGTAGCTCACTGCAAAGGCCCTGGGTTCCATCCGCAGTACCACAAGAAAAAAAAAGAACTCAAACCACAAGTCCAAAAAAAAAAAAAAAAAAATCCGTGACACCTAAGCAGGAAAAATTAAATCTACACATAAATACCTCAAAGTACAAAACCTTTGACAATGAAGGACAAAGTCTTAAACACAGAGACTTGCACATTTGGGGGTCAATGACAGGAAATCTATTTTAGGGTTAATTTTAGTGTTAAAGTTTTCATCATAGCCAAACATGGAATTGGGTCTCTGATGGAGCGAATGGGATTCACAGGTTCGACAAGCACCCCAGGGTCAGCCCTGGCCTTCCCTGCTGGGACCCCAGCACTGAGCCGGGCCCTCGGGGTACCAGGCCATGTGCACAATGAATGGATGGATGGATGGATGGATGGATGGATGGATGGATCTGCAAGGGCACAAGGGTGAGAGGAAAAGTTCAGGGCGTGCCATGAGGTCCTTCCCCTGGGGTGCGGCTCTGGGCAGGGGGTGGATGGCGGTGTGGGACCCCACAGAAGCTCAGCACTCCCTCCCACAGCTCATGTTGCTCTTGGAGGTCCCCGCTCAGCACAGGGGCGACCCCTGGACTGTCCCTCGCTCTGAGTGCCAGCGCCACAAGGATCTGGGAGCCCAGGCCAAGACCGAGGAGCCCCAAACCCACCCCCTGGCGCCAGTGATTCTCGGCACAGAAGCCGGCAGGAGGAGCGTGGACGCCCACTCTCCCCAGCAGCCGACCCAGAAAACAGCGGGCACAGCATTTCCCATGAAAGTGGCTTTGTTTATGGGTCACTGGGCCGGCTCCCTCCCTCACACCCTCACTCTGCCAGGCCAAGCCAGGGACAGGACTTAACCCTTTCTCTGGTCCCAGCACCGTTTCAGGCTTCCTGCGCCTCACGGCTGTTTGGAGGCGAAAGTAAGTGACCACACCGTGCGAGGTCACAGTGACGAATCCCCCTACAAGCTGCAACTCAACAACACAGGAGGGTGCTGGCCACGTTCTGGACCCAGCAGAGTTGCCGCCAAGTCCAGACTGAGACTGCAGCCTGGCGGGTGTGCTCCTCACCTGCGCTAGAACCTGACCCGGTCTCCCTCCCCAGTGGCTGCAGGGTCCTCAGAGAGCACAGCAGTCCTAGGGTCTGGTCACCTGTCCCAGGGCCCTGTGGACTGTCCCTGCTGCAAACCCACAGCGTAGAACAGCAGCATCCCGAAAATCTTACCCCAAGGCACAGATGAGCAAGACGCAGACTGCGCACCCTTCTATGAGAGCCAGGCTCTTCCCTAGAAATCCACCCAGGTTAAGAGCAGGTAAGTGGGGTGTGGTGGCGCAGGCCTGTAATCCTAGCACCCTGGGAGGCTGAGGCAGGAGGACTTCAAGTTCAAGCTCAGTCTATTCAGAGCAGACAGTCGGGGTCCCAGTCTGTTCCTGGGCCCTAGTCAGACGCCTCTTTCAGCCCCTGAGCCTCCAGCTCCCCCCAGCTTCCCTCTGGTTCTTCCTTCTCCCAGTGCCCTCACATCTACCTCCTCGGCTGCTGAAGCCCAAGGCAAGAGACCGTGTGCCACCTGAGCTTAGGATCCCGGGTCCCCAGTCCCCTGAGGGGTGCGGTGCCAGGCGGGAGCCGCCGTTGTCACCGCCTTGCCCCGCCGGGCCGTCCCCTAGGAGCTCAGGAATGCCTTCCTCTCCTCTCTGCTTCCTCTTCCTCCACTTCCTGCACCCAGGGCCGGGTGAGCAGCCCCCCGGCTTCTCTCCAGGGACTAGGTCTATTTTTATTCTTCCTTTCCAGCCTCGGCGGGAGGGTCCGTGGGAAGCTGGACACCCCTCGCTGGCCGCTCCTAACAGGACACGTGGCTCCCAGGAAGAAAGGCGCCCGGCTCCCAGGCAGGGCCACCGGCTTGCTATCTCGCAGGGCTGGGCCAGGACAAGGACGGGCACAACTGAACCGAGAGGGGACGCCGTCAGCCGCCTACCATTTACCCATCATCTGTGACCCATCGCCTGTTGCTCATCCCCCTTCCTGCCTCCTGGTACACCCAGGACTGCTATGCAGTGAACAGGAAGTCTGCCCACCGTTTGAGGGACGGAACACGGCAAACCTCCCTTCCCCTTCTTCCTGATGTTTCTGGGTGTGGGACTCAGGGCTGCTGGGGCGGGTGTGGGAACCATCTCAGGGTGCTGAACTGGGTCATCGGGCACCCCTGGGCCTCAGGCTCCTCACTCACAAAATCTCATCACCTGGGAGCAGATGAGAGGCTACCAGGCTCAGTTCAGTCCAGAGCTTTTTTGTTCTCTTTCTGCAGTGCTAAGGATAAAACTCAAGGCCTTGCACATGCCGGCATTTTGAAATTCTATTTTAAAAACCACAAAATGCACCGGAGGTTTGACAGTGAGGATTTTTTGGAGACAGGGTCTTGCTCTGTAGCCCAGGCTGGCTTCCGACTCATGGTGATCCTCCTGCCTCAGCCTCTCAAGGATGGGATTACAGGTGTGTGCCACCAAACCCGGCTAAGAGTAATATTTTTAAGAACAGTATTCTGAGCTTGTAATTCCTCTCTTATTTGCCTATGAATAACAGGCCATTTAACTAACCTTCCTGAAAGTAAAAGGAAACCAGGTGGGAGTCAGATTCAGTGAGAGAGAATTAGTGAAAACCCCAAACACTGCAAAAGCAGCTTGCGTGTTTTCACACGAGCCTCAGTGTCCCACACCTCGAATTCTACAAACAGAGACAGAAACGCAGGGCGCCTCCCCAGGATGAGCACCCATGTCCTGGGTGTCAGAGTGCCCCCTGCCCACAGCCTGGAGCCTTCCAGGACGCCCTCACTCCAAGTGGAATCAGCCCCTTCTAGAAACACACACCACAGTCTGCTGTGATGCAGTGACACAGAAGGACCCAGAAAATACAGCTAAAACAGCTCCCGGCAGCCAGGCCCGTGTCTGTTACGCTTTCTAGAAAACACGAAGCCTTCCTGGGCCCAGTCCCCGGAGAGCAAGGCCATCTTTGCCCAGTTCCTCCTGCCCTGTGAGGGCCAGCGGTCACAACCTGGGACTCCTCAGGTGAGTCGGCAGAGTCTCAGCTCCGGCCCAACCGGCTTAACAAAACTGCACATTCTCGCTGCGCTGCAACCACCACTGACAGATTTCAGCCGGGGCCTCGCCTGAGCACAGAAGTGGGGCACCTTTCATCTTTTTTCAGGAAAGTCCGTAAGTGATGGATGCGCTACCAATATGCACTGTCTGCCCGGCCCCTAATGGAAACCCACACGCCATCCCGGAGCAATATTCCGATGGGGTTCTTGGGTTTCCCCAGTCTTCAGGAAGACCTTCCTCCCAGCGAGTGACGCCGCGGTTGGCCCTGGCGGGCTCAGCCACTCACTCCTAACCCAGTCCACACAGTGGGCACTGACACAGCGCACTTTCCTCCTCCCTGGGTCCTGGGGCTGAAGTCCATGGTCCAGGGTGGGCAGGGCTGGTTTCTCCCAAGGCCCTGATCCCTGCGTCTCCCCACCATGTCCGCCCTTCTGCAGAGTCTGTGTCCGAGTCCCCTCCTCTTCCAGGGCCGCCCCGAGAGACAGATGCACTCTAACCCGATCCTCCCTGTAAAGTCTCCAAGGAGCTCCAAACACAGTCACACCGAGGTTCAGGTTGGGCCTCCAACACGTGCATGGGGAAGGGTGCCCTGCATGGGTGGCGGGGAATTGACAGGCCTACGGCAAGGCCATCGGGTTACCGGTGACTCTGAGGCAGTACTTGGAGCTTGGGTGAGGCCCTGGGTTTGATCGACTTACAACAGGGAGCCAGTGACCACCATGACTGGCACCCAGCAAGCTCTGCAAAGATCAGCTGCAAGGACCGAGAAAGAAGGTTGGCATGATGCCTCAGACGGACGGTGGCTTCCAATCCAAGGCCACCCACCCGTGGTTCCGGTGTCCCCCTCCTGACGCAGGAAGAGCAGCAACTCTGAGCAGGCTGGCAGAGCTCAAGAGTGATCGTGCCAGAAAGCCTGGCCACTGAGGAGGGAGACCAGCTCCCCAGCGCCCTCCTTCCTGCGCGTCACCCTGCTCCCGGCCCTGCTCTGTGCGGCCGGCTTCCCCAAGCACAACAGCCTGTGTGCCTGCCTTTTTCCGCTCATGTCACCCACCCCCAGCGTCTAGTAGCCCGGCGCCCCGTGCTGACTGCCGCTGGTCTCAATTGCAGCCTTTGATTTTCTGTGCCGCTGTGTCCTTGGGGCTGTCATCATTCCCTCGTGGGCAGTGCCTGGCCAAGGCCATGCAGGCGTACCCAGTGTCCCCAACCCGCAGGATGCTGCTGGCTTTGGGCCTCTCTGGCACTGCCCACCGGCTGCAACTGAGAGCCCGGGCCTCACGGCTGCTGTGGCTGCCGGCACTGCTGGAAGGCCACTGGCCTGGTCTCGGTGCTGGCCGGGCTCCCAGAGGCGCTCAGGCATGTTTACGATGCCACATGAAGACGGTAACTCGCAACAGCCTGCAGTTCCCGCCTCGGTCCCTCTCGAGAGGCAGGGCCGGGACACAGCGGGCAGGACCCCGACGTCCAGCAGTTCCGCTCCCCACAGCAACCCCATCCCAAGGAGCTGAATTCAGCAGACAGCCTGAGGCTTTGGGGAGGAAGAGGAAAGGGACAGGGGAGTGGGAAGATCCTCCCCTCACACAGACCAAACACAGCCAGCTGGCACTAAAGCCGGCCCCTCCCCGACAACCCGCCCCACAGCAGTTCTGGGCAGGTGACCCCCTGGGGACACTTTCAGTCCGTCCACCTGTGTTTGCTGACGACTAACACACACATGGGGCTGCCACCAGGCGTTACACACAGGAGATTTCAGCAGAAAGACACGTAACCTGGTGTCCCTGGCCCCAGGACCAGAGAGAAATGGAAATTCAAATGCCCTCCCCAGGGGTGGAAATGAGGAGGAGGCAGGAGAGGAGGCAGGGAGGAGGCAGGGAGGAGGCAGGGGGCCAGCACCACTGCTGGGACTCAGGCTGTGTCTCCTCACCCACCTGTCAGCAGGCTCATCAGCGGGGCCAGCAGGGAGGGGCCACAGTCCAGCCGCCCGACACGTGCACACTCCCAGCTGGTCTAGGTCCCCATGGCCTCCTCTCCCCAGTCCCAAGTCACCCTGAGGTCACACAACTACGGGTCTGAGATCTGCATGCATTCTCACCTGTACCATTGTGGTTTCCAGCATCCTCTCTCCCTTACTGGGCAGTAAAGTGATGGTTTATCTGGCAATACATGAGCCTCTCGTGGGTTAAACAAGACCTAAAACCAAGAGGCCAGAAAGAGACCCAGTAGCAGGGACTTCAAACTGTCAGAGATGAAGGACAGTAATGGGCCGAGTCATCTGCAAACCTACCCTGCAGGAGTGGCTAAAGGAGATGTTCCTCACAACGTGCGAATGGGCACAGGGAAGGTGAATGTGTGAATCTGTTCTGTCCGTGAGTTTCCTAAGTCCCTTCTGACGGTTGAAGCAAAAAAGTCCACCACCACATGGACGTGCTATAAACGGACTTACTCACCCTTGAAGCAGGGAGGGATTGAAATAAGGTGGCTGTGCTTCACTCCAAGTGGTAAAAACCCGTGGATCAGCAAGTGTCACACATGCACCAGATACAGAGGGCAACAACTGAGAAGCTTCCACCGAGGGGTGCCCTCAAACACAGCACCACAATTCAGGATGGGACCCCCGCATCAAGGCGAAAAACGGAAATCAGGGAAGCAAACAGAAAAACACATGCGCCCATGTTCTCCAGTAAGAATTGTGTTTCACCTTGAAGTCTTTAATCTTTCTGTAATCAGCGTTTTTAGGTCCCCTGCCCTTTTTTATTTTTTGAGACAAGGTCTCACTGATTCCCTAAATTGCCCAGGCTGAGCTTCAACTTGCCATCCTCCTGCCTCAGCCTCCCAGGGTGGTGGGAAGACAGGCATGTGCCACCACCCCTGGCTAGTCTTCCTTTTTATGAGTGGGGAACTTTTCAGTTCTATTTGGGGGTTGCGTCTTTTTCTCCTGCTCACAGGCACCAAGGTTCCTGGCACACACAGAACTATTCTACACTGTCATCTATTGGCTGCTGTTCTTTGGATTTTCTTTATACGTAGCTTGGATCTCAAGTGTCCCCAAAGTCTTCAGTGTGTTAAAGGTGTTGTCCCCAGTGTGAAGCCACTGGGAGGTGGTAGAAACATCTGCGGTGGGGCCCCGTGGGAGGGAGGTCTTCCTGCCCTTGTGGGACCCCAGCCCTTTGCCCCGCCCTCTCTCTTGCTTTCCCGCCCTGGAGTGGTAGGCTATCTCACTGGGGCCACCCGTCACGCGGCATGTCGAAACCCTCTGTCTAAGCCGCTATCTCAGACCCTGCCGGCAGGACCCGAAGCTCACACGGGGCTGGACACATCTACTCTGTGCCAGCCCGAGTTCTCTTGATTCATGGAGATACTAGCTACTCAGGACTTTTAATATATAAATTTTGAATCACTTTATCAAGCTCCACCCAGACACAAAAAAGTTGGTGTTTTTCTTGGAACTGAATTAAATGTGCAGATCAAATCATGAAAATTCAGTACCTTTAAGACGCGATCACTCTTTCTATCTGCAAACCTGGCCTTCCTCGTCATTTATCTACAATTTTTAAATGGCTCTTATTAATAAGTTTTGAAATAATTCCCTATTTAGAAAAAAATAACATCACTTCCAACAGTCCAGTCCCCCTAACTGCCACCATGATGTTCCTGACTTGACTTCCCCCAGCCCAAGTGATGGCGCCAGAGCCGGTGAGGCCACTAGGGGAGACTGTCCTCCTCCCAAGTCCATCCTGAAATACAGGGCCACTTCGGGCTGCTCCCGCCAACCTGCACCCAGGGGCGAGCAGGATGCCCACCATCGTGAGCGGATCTGGTGGAGACTGTCCCTCTCTTTCCACCGACACCCAAGGAAGCTGGGCATCTCACTAGTCATCCTGGCTCCCGGGGACCAGGTCCCCGTGTGTCCCACCGGCCATCCGCCAGCCAACTCCGCCCCTGCTGGGGACCTCGCTCCTGCTGCCAGCTGTGCTGCCCCTCAGAGTCGGAGCTGGAGGCAGAGCTGCTTCCCTCACTGCCCAAGCTACCTCCGGCTGGGTGACATGAGCCTGGGCCAGCAGGAGGACACAGCGGCCTGTGACGGGCACCTCCCGGTTCCCCGTGCTCACTGCAAACTGTGACCCGGGCGCCTACAGATCACAGACCTGTCTTGGGACCTGACACCAAGCCAGCGGGCGTGTTCTCCACGGACCTCAGCGCCAGCGGCCCAGACTTGCCACCCGAGGGCTGGGACCAGCCGCCACATGTCACCAAGCGCCTCCACCCCCATCTCAGCCCCACAGCTCTAGGCCTCTGTTATAATTATTAGTATTTTGAAGTGCTGGAGATTGAACCCAGGGGCTCCACACTGAGCTCCATCCCCAGCCCTATTTTAAAATTATTTTTTAAAATTTGGAGACAGGGTCTCGCTAAGTCAGTAGGATCCTCCCACCTCAGCCTCCCAAAGATTATTTTTTAATACAGGGGTAAGAAGAGAGAGAAGTGGCCAGGAGCACAGCAGTGAACAAACTGTCCTCACCGTGTCCACGGCTTCCACAGAACTTGGAGGCAGGAGGCTGAGCACAAACACAGCCTGGCAGTGCAGATGGACCCAGGTTCTTTCCATTCAAGTTGGAGGCTTAGGAAAACATTTCCATGCCAAGCAGCCAGTTTCTGACGTACTGGCGCGCATATGGAATTCATGGAAGACGGCGCAACTGTATGTAAACTGCATTACAAGAGCGGGAAGCCTTTGAAAAGACAGCCTGTCCCCTTCACTGCAGGGGAGTCTCTGTCCCTGCAAGGGACACACACGAGATGTCCAGGCTGGAGAGGACGGTGGCCCAGCCCGGCCAGCCTGGTTCTCTAACGCCCTGAGGAGCTTTGCCAGGAGTGGGTCCTGGGCTTTCTCCTCCCTCCCACCTTCAGTTGAACCCACCAGCCAGCCACACAGGAGGGTGGGACAGCAGCCCGAAGCCACGCTGGTCCCCCGACCCTGCCCCCAGCACTCTGTCTCATACATCTGGGAAAGCAGCCCCGGCTGGCCTCAGGAGGGAGGGGGCAGTGGGAAGCCAGATGTCCTTGGTCCGGACGCTGCTGACTTGATGCAGGCAGGTTGCTTTGCGAACTCTGCAACATCCCCTTTGATGGCTCCAACCACAGGAGGGACAACTGTCAAGTCCACTTTAAAACCCGCGCCTGCCCCCACACTGGCTGGATTTCAGCCGCAGCAGCGAACTGTGCCCAGAGCTCAGGCCGGGAAGGTGCCCCGGCAGCCACCGCTGGGCCCAGAGTTGGGTGGGCGGGACGGAGGGGCGGAAGAGTGAGCTCCGCTAGGGAGCAGGGCTCCGGAAAAGCCGCACAGCTGTAACCCAGGCTTTGTTCTGCAGAGACGCAGGACGTCCGGCAGGAGAAGCCCTCCAGGCCCAGGGCCACGCGCCCCCTCCCGGAGCCGTCAGGTCTCCGGGTCCTGGACCCCTGCACCCACCCCCGCCCCGCAGACCGGATCCAGTTTCAGCATCTGGAGGGCAAGGCGGGAACAGCACGGGAGCCGGCGCTGGGACCGAGCGCTGCCCGCTTACCTGGGCGCCTGCTTGGTCCAGGACGCGGAGGGTGGCGCAGGGTCTGTCCTCGGCAGCCCCAGTGGCGAGCGCGGTCCCTGTCCCCCCGCCCACCCAGGCCGGGCTCCGGATTCCGGCGTGTCCCGGTCCCGGGGGAGTTGCAGGAGGCGGGGCGGCCACCTCCAAAGAGGCCCATTGAGAGGGCGGCGGGGAAAGAATCCCGGGATTGTCGGCTGGGCCGCTGCGGGCAGGCGGAGGGCAGGCAGCCCAGTCAGCTCCAGACCCGCCCCGCAGCGCTCCTCCTCCCGAGCTCCTGCCCTCCCCGCGAAGCCCACCAAGGCGCAGCCCGAAGCCCTGGGCAGAGCGGATGCACGCCAGCTGCAAGGCCGACCTGAGCTCCGCTCCTCCCTTCTGCCCCTTCCCAGGGGACCTCCCGCAGCCCGTACCAATGCCAGACCCTGTGAGCGCCTGCGACGGACAGCCCACCACCTCAGCCACTACGCTGGTCACCAGCCTCTACCCCAAGTGGCTGCAGGCGGGGTTCCTACCCCGTGTCCCTTCTTTCTCATGCAAAAGGCCAACCTCACAAGCCGGCTGATGAGCTCCTATACATACTGCAAAGCCCAGTGCAAGTGACCCCACGTTATTTTTACAGGTCGGGGAGCTCCTCTCTCCTTCAGTCCAGTGGAAGGAAATGCTCTGTTCCCTGAAGCCTGAGATCTGGCCTGGGCCACAGAGCAGAGCCCAGGGCCTGTGCCTGGGCCGTGCACACAGCACTTTATTCAGGGTTATGCCACAATGTAGCAGAGTGCGTACCCAGCCCAGCCTCTGTCTCACGGGCCTGGTAAAATCCACTCACTCTTCTAGTACTACCAGACATCACTCCACAAAGTTCTCCTTGGAAGAGAAGGTCCCATACTTGCCCTGGGATGCCTCCTTTCCTGCCGATCAGCCAGTACCACCTATTTTATTTTACTTTTTTTGTGTGTGTGCTAGAGATCGAATTCAGGGCCTTGCGTTTGCAAGGCAAGCACTCTAACCACTGAGCTAAATCCCCAGCCCTATTTTACTATTTTATTTTATTTTATTTATGGTAACAGAGGATGGAACCCACGGCCTTCCCACAGAGCTACATCTCTGGCTCTTTTCATTTTTTATTTTAAGATGGTATCTTGCTAAGTCACAAAGTTGTCCAGAGTGGGCTGATTTGTGATCCTCCTGTCTCAGCCTCCCAGAGTGCTGGGATAATCCCAACACTCTGGGAAGGCACACCTGGCTGGGCACTACTCCAGGGTGTCACCAGGAGCTTTGAGTACACATGGAGCAGGCTTCCAGAGTGACACTGTGCACAGCCTAGCTTGCCTAGCACTCAGCAGCCTCCTCAGGAAAGACTTCTCACCTGGGCCTCCGCCACGTGTCGGGGCGCGGCCAGGAAGACCCCCAACCCTGCCCGGTCTGAGTTTGTGCTGTCCTTTTCCTGCCGCTTGTTCATGTGACTGCAGGGAGGGGCCCTGGGAAAGCCTCAGAAATTCCTGACCCCAAGGGTGCGGCCGAGGTGGATGGATGGACTGGGATGAACCAGCCTTTCCGGTGCGGCTCTGGCTCTGGGGCAGAGGAAGGCGCTGGGGTGGAGGGGTGTGGAGCCGCCAGACCCAGGAAGGGTGGTGCGGTCTGTGGATGCCCAGGTAGGCGGGGTCCAGGCAAACTCACAGGGAAAGGGGCAGAAGGAGGAAGGGGAAGAGGAGGAAGACAAGGATGGGGGAGAGATTCAGTCTGGGCAATTTAACAAGACCCTGTCTCAAAATAAAAATTAAATAAATAAAGGGCTGGGATGTAGCTCCATGCAAAGGCCCTGCGTTCAGTTCCCAGGACATAGAGAGAGAGAACAAGACTGCTGGGTGTTGCATGCTATCCAGGGAAGGTTCCCAGGGAACACAGGGAGGCAGAGGCACATCCCAGGCTAAGTCCCCAGGGAGGTCACAGCCTCCCAGGGTGACACTTAGCGGAGGCTCTTCCTCCTGGAATCCCTCTCCATCCAGGCAAGTGAGCTGGGTGTCCCTTCTTCAACTCTGGAAACCACTGGGCTGTGAGCAGCAGCGTGGGGCCCGAGGGGACAAGGCCTGGCTCCTTCTGGGAAGGAGACACAGGGCATAGAAAGGAAAGAGGAAGAGGAGGAGGCAAGATGGGAAGAGGAGGGAGAAGGAAGGGAGGAAGACAGGAGGGAGGGTGGGCAGGAAGAGAGGATGGAAGGGGGAGAGGGCACAGGGAGCCCTTTAGGAGGAGACACAGGGGACAGAAGGGGCTAGAGACAATGGGGAGACAGGAACAAGACAGGCAAGAGGGGACACAGGCAGCCCTGGGAGGCAGCAGGGTGGCCCGATGCTCCTGCCCAAGATGGGGTGCTTCTTTGCCTAATCAGGGTGCTCAGGCCACCTTAAGTCAGGGGGCCTTGTGTTCAACACCCCAAGACTCTGCCCCAGCGGGTTCTGGCCAGTAAGAAATGTCAAGATGTGAACCGAATGTCTAGGTCCTTGGGTCTCTCAGTAGCTTGGGACACACAGCCCTCCTTCACAGCTCATGAGCCCAAACCCCTGTGTCCAGCACCATGGGGCACATGGCCGGCAACGTCACCTTTGGGGACCACAGCAGCGGGCATTCCAGAGAGAGCTCGGAGTCTGACTGCTCAGTGCCGGAGCCCGGCTGACGCCGCCACGGGGAGCGGGGGAATGGAACTGGATGTGAGGGCAGGACCTTGAGGGACACAAGATGCCAAGGCAGCATGTGCAAAGCCTCTGGTGGGTACTGTCCTCGACGGTGTCCACAATGGGCTCCACACACATGTCCCCATGGCCAATCAGCCCTGGGGGCCTCCTTCCTACCCAGGCTCTGCCTGTCCCAGCAGGGGCAGCAGGTGACAGGTTCCAGTCCCACATTTGCCACAGGCTACGGTTAGGCACCCTGGGCTGTTCAGCCCCGCCCCCCACCTCGGGCAGGAAGCCCCAGAGCCAGAAGGAACAGCATGCTGATGATGAGGGACCTGCGGGGCTTACAAGTGACTCAACCAGGACCCGCACCTGGCACCAGAGACCAAATTCCAAAGTGCACTGTTGTATATGGCGGCTGAAACCCACCCGCATATCACACAGCATCCACAGTACCACGCACCTGCGTGGATTCTTCCTGTGCTTAAGGCCAAAAGATCTTAAGCGACTCTGGCAAGATTGCTGAGGGTAAGGCCATCTGTCACCAAGTCCCAAGACCACCCTGCAGGGCAGAGAACCTCAGAGATAAGAGCGAGCTCCTGCTGGCAGCTCCTCAGATGACTTCCTGCCAACACTCCAGGAGGGACAATGACAGGACCTGACAGAGGAACCAGAACAAAGGTTCCGCCCAACCCAAAGCAGGCAAGACAGGAAGTGGCCCAGCACCTTCAGAGTGGCCGCTCTGGGGGAGGCGTCACGGCGGGACACCTGCGCCTGGTCTTTTTTAGCTTTTTTCCACACAAACAAATCCACATTCTCATCCCAACGGGCTCCTGACAACACGGTCACAGGCCAGCAGCCTCCACACCCCACGTCCGCTTGACGTCCCTTTGGAGTGTGGCTTTTCCATCCCCCATTCTCCATCTGGGCCCAAGGCTGGGGATTTAGCTCAGTGGCCGGAGTGCTTACCTAGCAAGCAGAAGGCCCTGAGTTCGATCCCCGGCACCAAAAAAAAAAAAAAGCCGATTACATCTGGGGCCCGTGCTCCTCATCTACGCCTTATCTGAGACCACCATTCGCTAGTGTGAGATTGTGTTTGAATGGCATTGGGGATTAACCCCCAGACCTGTGCACTGAGCTACACCTCTCGGAAGAAAAACAGGCAGACAGGAAGTGAGGGAAATCCTGATTTTACTCTGTACTGTTTTAAAAAACTGCAGCTTCAGGACACAAACCCAGGACAAGTTCCTAAGGGCCTCAAAGACACGAAGGTGTAAACAAGCTCCTCCCAGGGCCCCGTCCTCAGGCAGCACCGGATTAAGGGGACAGCAGATCTGTACTTCCAACACTATAAATGGCTAGGATTTTAATGCAGCCCCTGAGTGGGCAAAGCCACGGGAATCTGTACCCTGCATCGCCCCCAGTGCACCCCCAACTCACAAGGCAGCTGCAGGCTCACTGATTTCCATGGCAGACAAAGAATTCGGGACGTGGAAGGAAGAGGCATACAGAGAGTCATTAGGCAGAACAGAACACCCGAAGAAACAGAATGTGAGGCCCTTAAAAGGGGGGAGTCAAGGTCCCCATCTCCACTTTGGGGACCTCCTCAGACCCTACCCGGTGATATCGCCAGCCCTTTAAAAAACTTTTTTGAGACGGGGTCTAGCTAAGTCGCTAAGCCCAGGCTGGGCTCAAACTTGTGATCCTCCTGCCTCGGTCTCCCAGAGTGGTCGGATGGGTCCAGATTCTTTGGCACAAACCAGAAGGCAACGTGCATCGGTGGTGTATACACTGACATGTATTTCCCTATGCACACACACACGTGTGTGTACCAGAACACAAACACACAGATGGCTGCATGTGCTTATCGGGGTCAGGGAAACTCCAGGTCATGAAAGGCTCCGCCAACATCACACGTGCAGTCGGCACACGCTTTCCTCCCATCATACACATTCTCTTCCGAAGTTCATACAACTTCAGAAGAAAAAGGAGTCACGCACTGGAAGAAAAGGAAAGACTCGTACAGTCTGTCAAGTGCTAAAGGATGCCAGCTTTTGAAAACAAAAATAAAGCCTTGCTCCAAAATCATCTCTGTCTCCCTCTTCTCTTTTCATCTCATAGACGCCTGTAATCCCAGCACTCGGGAGGCCGAGGCAGGAGGATCACTGCAAGCTCAAGGCCGGCCCGAGCTACATAGTGAGACCCTGTCTCAAAAAATAAAACCAAACAATCAAAAAGAGCACTACAAAGTGTGACCTCCCGCCACGGGGCCATGATAAGGCCCTGGGTGGGGTGTCCCGAACCTCACAACACCCCGCGAAATCGAGCTGGCACCTCCCGGGCCCTGGAGAGCCCAGCCGCGGCGAGGAGAAGGCACGATGCGAAGCCACCCACAGAGACTCCACACTCCCCCCCAGAGCAAAACAGAGGTGCAGAACACGAAAGGCATTCGCCTGAAGTGGACGAACACTCGCTGCTAATCGCTGTGGTAAAAGACAGAGCCTCAGACATTTCCTAAATGCCACCAGTGAGGCTCTCGTGTGACGAGAATGCTCTGGAAGGTCCGACGCTGAAATGCCCTTGAACAGCTTGCTTTAAACTGGCAAATTTTATGTGATGAGAATTTTACTTCTACTCAGAAAAAAAAAAAAAGCAGCCATTTTGGAACAATCTGGAAGCTGAGACACAGCAGAAACATTAGACTTTTCTCAGGAAACATTTCCTCACTTTTTTTCCCATTTATTTTGAAAACATCTGATAAGAAAACAACAGAAGTATGCACTTCTTGGACTTTGTGATTTCCTCTATTTGGCTTATGCAAAGGCGAAAGAGAGAAAATTATGAAGACTGAGATGAAAGGGCTCCTTTACTCAAATTCTTACAATGTTTTCACTTTCAAGAAAAGCATTTCCTGTCAGGGCTTGCATGTGGGGCTTGGAGAGTTGAGGGACACTGCCCCGCACACCCAGCCCTGGGTGAGATGTGGCTACCAGGTCTGATCCAGGAGCATGGTGACAGATTATTTTTTAAATTATTACACCAAAAGCCAAACTGCCATGAATCCCCCTCAAAACCCTCCCCTTGCTTTGCACACATTCATCCCGTCATCTTTGCCACTTTCTGCAGCAGCTCTGGAGTCCTTTTCTTGGATGTCCTGAGTTGCGCCGTCCTGGATGCCTCAATGTCCAAAACATTTACTTTCATGGTCACTGTGACTTTGGGGAAGAGCCACACGTTGCACCTTGTCAGATCCAGAGAATAAGGTGGATGAGGACAGACACAGCGTCATGTTTTTATCTGACAGAAATTATCATACACACTTTAAGTAGACATCGCCCTCAAGTCGCTGTCTGCACTGAGCCCCGCCGGCTGATGTCCATGCCAGGTTACCATCCATCCCACAGCTGCACAGGAGGGGACACTCGGGAGGGGTGGGAGGCCTCAGAGCTGCCTGTGATCACACACTCAGGGCCAAGACGCAGGGGCACCTGGGGTGTGACCAGGGAGACGCTTGTGTTGGGATAGGAGCCACTAGACAGCACCCTGGTCCACCGCCCAGGCTGCCCTGTCCCCTGGGAGATGGTTTCCAATAGCGAGATGGCCCGATGACAGCGCCCGGGCCTGGTGCTCGAATGCTGCAAAGCTTTCAAAATAGCTAGGTCAACGTGCACACAACCTGAGGGGCCACTTCAGTCTCCATTCTGTGAGATAAACACTCCCACCCTGGCAGAGCTCAGCTCCCAGGCGATGTCATTGGGCTAACAAAGTTCCTCCCACCCCAGCAGGCAGCCCAGGTACCAGCAGGCCTGGCATTTGTCCCCTTCCCTCTGGGTCTCCACAATTCAAAACAGCTTCTTCCATTCACTGAGCCATTAATAAACCTGGAAGATGCTTCACTTCACTTTCCATTTGCTCCATCTGTTTATTTGAACGTCGTTTCCGGGAAGGTGGGGTGCAAGATGCCTGTGGTGGGGACATGGGGCTCTGCAGCCCTGTGACTAAGCTCAGCCGGAGACCTGGGGGTGCAGAGGACACAGGAAGCCTAGATGAAGGTGACAGCTGCTTTCAGAGTCACCTGTGTGTCGGTATGGGCATAAACACCCCATCCTGGGACTTGGCCATGGTCCTGGGAGCTGTCTTCCCCACCAGGCCTCGGTGGTGACCTTCTACTTCCATCCTAGGAGAGCTGAGCTGAGCAGGAATCCTGCTGAGCCGCCCCCTTGTGACATCTGATCTCCCTGGATATCTGATGGGTCCTCTCCTGCCCTGTCTGCAGATTCACATCGAAGTCCTTGGTCTTCCCCTTGCAGGAAGGAATCCTGCTGGGCCAGCTCAGCAAGAAGCCCTTTCACGACCCCGAGAGGCACCTCCCCTCCCGGGCAGCTTCCATGCACTTGACCCCTCCAGGCTGCAGCCCGTGACCCTCCGCTCTCTGTCCCACATCCACAGCTGAGCGGGGCAGCTCCTCCCTCTTCCGTGGCCCTGACCGGCATCTACCCTTGTCACCTGGAACCAAAACTGGCTCCATTTCACTTGGCTATTTGTCCTGCTGGTTGAAGGGGCCTCGCACTGCACACCGGGCTTCCACTATGTCCTTACTAAGTTAGGCTTCACGCAGGAGGACACAGGGAGGATTTCAGGTGGGTGGAGGAACACTAGCCGCTCAGGGACTAACAATGACAGAAGCCACTAAATCCAAGCCAACACCCCTAAATCCCACTCTATGGAGGCCCGTGACCACACTGCTTGAACCTCAACCTGGCCCAATTCACTTCTTCCATCTCCTCTGAAACCACTCTGGTCTACACCACTTTGCCGGTGGTATAGACCGCTCTTCGGCACGTGGCAGACACAGGGATGCGTGAACTCTCGTGCATCTGGGCTGTCACCCCCCACTTGGAGCTGGTCCTGCGAGGGACTCAGGATGGCTTCCAGCTGACAATCTAGGAGCAGACAATGACATGAGCTGGTACAGGAACTCAGAATAAAGAGTCCGCCAAGACCAAAGCAGCCAAGGCAAGAGGCAGCCCAGAGCCTTCAGAGTTGCCACTCTGGGGTGAGGTGTAGCCTGGTCTTTGAGTTTTCCACACAAGCAAATCCATGTCCCCATCTCAGCGGCTCCTGGCAACACGGTCACAGGCCAGCGGCCTCCTCTGACCTGCGGGAAGAGACGCCCGATGTCTGCTTTAACCCTTCAGGACAGCGCCTTTCCCTCGCTCGTTCTCCACCCAGGGCCTTTGCTGGGGATCTTTAGATGCGCTCTATGCATCCATCCTGCGCTGACGTTTAGAAGATGTTTTAAGAGGTTATGCAAGTGGCGCAGGACCCACCAGCCAGTCTGCGGGGCTGAGAACCTTGAAGATAAGACACCAATCCTGCTGCATTGGCTGACGGAAGCATTATTATCCTTTTTTAGCCTGTTAATGTGATGGACTAGAAAGACAGATTTTCCAAGATTGAGCCAGCCTTACACCCTGGAAGAAAGTCCACTCGGTCCTGTTCTGTGATTCGTTTTATGCACTGTGCAATTCTGCTTGCTTCTATTTCATGGATGAGTTTTGTGTCTGTATTCATGAGGGATACTGGTCTGTAATCTTCTTTTTTCTTGGGGTGTGAGGACAGATCCAGAGGCTAGGCATGTGCTGTGCCAGTCCCCATAGTTTTGTTTTTTGTTTTGTTTTCTTTTTCTGGCATCTTTGTCTGTTTTTGCTATCAGGGTAATACTAACTTCAAAATCTGAATGAAGCCATGCTCCCTTCTGTTTCTGGAAGGGATTGTGACGCTTTAGTGCTAATTCTTCTTTAAACGCTTGGTAGAATTTCCCAGTGGAAACAGCTGGGCCTGGAGACTTGGAGAACCCGTTAATCAGGACCCCAGTTCCCCTGCCCCAAAGCCCTGGGCGTGTGCGTCTCCCCCTCCTCGCCTCTCAGAGGAATCTCACGCTTGTTTCACACACATCCAGGGCTTTTAACTGTTCTTTATGGAAGAAACAGAGAAGAGCAAGTCTAAGAAATAAGGAAAAGAAAGTCTAACCCGCCCTCCAGGAAGCCAGACCCCTCCCAGGGCCACTTCAAACCGGACACAGCCGAGCGCTGGGGAGGTCTTCTCACCCGGAGCAGGGCAGGGTAGGACCACACCGGGGGCTCGCTGGGCCAGTGGTCTCCCATGAGCCACACAGCCAGCCCACCATGGGCGACACCGCGCCATGTCACTCAGGAACTCTTTGCGTCTGTGACAGTGGCCCCACGAGATTATCCTGACGCGGCTAGTGTGAACGCATGGGGTGATGTTTGCACAACATGACACCTAAGATCGCTTCTCACAAGAGTGCCCCGTCACCAGCTGACATCAGACTGCCATCGCCGTGCAGCTGTGAGCGACACGTGAGCGGGCACGACTGCGAGGGCCTGGAAACCACGTCGAGCCTGCCCGGTGGCCACGAACCGCAGGCTCAGGGGGGTCGCCGGAATTTGAGTCACAGCTGCTGGGAAACAAGCCCCAGACTCTGTCAGTCCCGTGGCCGGCCGGCTGCCAGGCCCCGGACTCTGGCTTTGCCACTTGCTCACTTGGTGGTCAGACATTTCCTCCTCTCCTGTGAGCCGACCTCCTCCTCGGGACAGCGGGAATCAGGGAGTCGTGTCACACGCCTGGGAGGTTAAGGGAAGCCATCCTGAAGAGCAGGAGACAACCCTGCCCCATAAGCCACCTCTACTATCCGCTTCCAGGGAGCCAGCAATTCTGCTTGACTTTAAAGAGTGGGTAGGACCCAGGCAAGGGGGAGGATCAGGAAACAAAGCCACATCTCTGCGTTAACATGAAGCAACTTTCCCTGGGGACTTTCAAGATAGAAACCCAGAAGATATTTATTATGGTTATTAGTAGTAGTAGTGTTGCAGTACTGGGGAGTGAAGCTAGAGCCCTCACACTGAGCTACATCTCCAGCCCCCTTTTCATGTTTTATTGTGAGACAATGTCTCACTATGTCACAAAGTTACACCAGGCTGGGTTCTAGCTTGCAGTCCCCCTGCCTCAGCCTCCCAGAGGGCTAGAATTTCATGCGATTAATCTTTATATGTGTCTGCTTTTATACTGAAAGACAGCAGACGGGGGCATGGATGTCCACACAGAAGGCACTGAAGACACCAGGGCTGCATGGAAATCTACCACAAGCAGGTTTCTGGGGCCCCTCCTGCACCCACCAGGATGGGGCAGCACTGTGGGAAGAGGGCCGGGTGCTCTGGTCAGGTCTAGGAGCTCCACACACACCCTGCAGGAATCATGCGGTGGCCTGAAGGGCACAGGGCGGTGGGGGTGGGCAGGGCGGTTCCCTCCCAGCCCTGTGGAAATTATAAACATGCTAAAGAGCACACACATCGCCACATATATGTGAGGCACTAGCGCACATTGGAAATCCACACTCCTCCACACCAAAAGCTTGACAAACTCAAACAGAAACGCTGCGACATTCCGTACGTACATTTTTTCTTATCTTAAACTTCAGCCCCGCCCGCTGAGAAACTGGGTGGCTGAATTGCTAAGCACTGTGGATAAGAGGAGAAGCATTCACACCCCTGGGTGACAAAGGAAAGTTCAAGAGCAAGAACTTTGTTTACATGCCCCTGAGACCTGTGTAACTCAGGCCAAGAGAGACCTGGAGCTGGTGTCCCTGGCCAGCAACTCCTGGGCGGGAGCTGGATGGAGACACAACTCAGCGGAAATCTCCCCCTCCCAGGAAATGCACTTAACAGCCACAAACAGGGTTCCTCACGTGCCCTCACAGTGACAGAAAAGCCTCCGCGGGAAGAATCTAAAAGTGCTATTATAAAACACATACAGTTTCGGGCGATGGCTCCTCTCCGCCGGCCACACCTTGGCCTCACCCAAACACCCACAGACACCATGCACAACAGCAAAGGGCTCCCAGCCCTGCTGCTCCACCCCCGGGGCATTCACAGCCTGGTCCAACATCTTCCGCAAGACACACCCTAACTCAGGGCTTTGGGACGTGGCCTGCAGGGAAATATGCCCACGTCAGAGTGCGTCTGTGTGGAACTGGCAGCAGCAGCCAGCAAAGCAGAGGCTGCGCCGCCTCACCCAAGACACTCCAGGCACTTCTTACCGCGTCCGAGTCTGCGCACACTGGCCGGGCTGCTCGTCGTCGGGGCCTCGGGCGGGCTGAACGCAGGGTAGTAGGGCGGTGTCTTCACTGGAAAATAGCACAGCAGACTGTCACTCTCCTCCTTGCCGTGACAAACTGCACACAGCTATGTATGTGTGTTCCCCCAGCAGTCAAATGCGACTGAACCTAGGGCCTTCCCACACGGCTGTATCCCCAGCCCTTTTTTATTTTTTAGTTTGAGACAGGGTCTCGCTAAGTCACTAAATTGCCTAGGCTGGGCGCCAACTTGCAATCCTCCTGCCTCAGCCTCCCTGAGTGCTGGGATGATAGGTGTGCACCACACCCCGCTCAGGATGCCCAAGCCCAGTTAATTTGACTTCTTTCTTACCATAGGGTGTTTCTGGAGATACTGGAAATGCGGGGGTTGAACATACAGGCTCCTTGTCATTTAGCATCCTGCCATCCAGCACATTGAGGTCCGGTGAATACGTGGTGATCATCGTCTGAAATGAGCACAGGGAGGATGACGGGAGCAGCGGAGTCAGGCACCGTCAGCCTGCACCATGCCCCCAAGGATGCTCCAGGGAGCTGAGACCTCCCTGGAAGTGGAGACAAGCAGACCCCACTCTGCCCAGCCACGAACTACAGAGCTTTCTGTCAACGGCTGAGGAAGAGAGAAGGCTAGGCAGTCTTGACTGTTAGCTTGACAGGTGGGCTGAGAGCGTGAAATGCTACAGTTTGCTCACAAATATACAGAAGATCACATGAGTTACACACACAGCACAGAAAACAGAAATACTCCGAACACCAACAGTGGTTTTGTTTGTTTGTGAGTTACAGCTGCAAGTGACCATCATCCCTTCCTGTCTAGGCTCCAACTTGTCCTACTTGAGAGTCAATAAAGCCTGAACTGGCAGAGAGAGGAGGCAGGGGAATAGAAAGGGTCAAGATTCGATGTGTCTGTGTGCCAGTTCCCCATGATGACTGTATACTAATAAGCAAACAGGGAAAATAAAAATCAAGGGGATTTAGCCCAGTAGTTAGAATGCCTGCCTTACAAGCACAAAACCCTGAGTTTGATCCTCAGCACCAAAAAAAAAAAAAAAAAAAAAAAAAAAATTCCAACGTGGAATCATTAGGGTATGCAGATCTGTCTTATGACTACTCTGATTAGAAGCCTTCACTGCCTCTCCCAGAAGGGCCAAGAGCCCCCTCATCCACAGGCCTCCTCCTTGGGCACACTGTCCCCAGGGTCCCGGTGTGATCCTGACCTGGAGGACACTCTGTGTGCCTCAGCTGTCCCTCCATCTATCTAGGCCTGGCCTGGACGACCTCCAACCCTTGCAGCTCACCCGCAGCCCCACACATGTGGCCACTCTACAGAAGAAGGGCCAGCACGCACCTCTTTGATGTCTCCAGGAGAGGGGAAAGGTGCCGGGCTGGGGGCCGAGTCCACGCCGGCCTTGGCCCAGGCACACTTGGAGAAGGACAGCTGGCCCCCAGTGTCATTGTCATACTGTCCCAGACTCATCTTCCGGAGTCTTCCACCCAGGGGCTCGTCACTGGAGGGGCCTGTGTGAAGAGATATGTGTGGCTGCAGGGCACAGAGACCCTGGATTAAAACCCCACTGTCAGCAGGGTGTGGTGGCAAATGCCTGCCATTCCATCACTCTGGGGGGCTGAGGCAGGCAGACCGAAAGTTTGAGCCCAACCTGGGCAACTTAGTGAGACCTCATCTCTAAATAAAAAATTTTAAAAGGACCAGCTTCAAACTCCAGTACCACACACACACACACACACACACACACACACACACACACACACAGAGGCACACAGAGTATTGTGAAATTTCTCCAAGGCAAGCTACTGTATTTTGTTGCGCTGCTGGTGGGCGCTGCTCTGGGCAGACATCAGGGCTGCCGGAGACAGACTGGAAAGCCAGCTCCCGGGTCAGCGTACTCACACGGACCGGGCGGCGCACTGAGCTTACACAGCACTGTGTGGGATGGAGCTGGATAAGTCGGACACGGCCAGGCTTGGCAGGGCCTCCAGGCCCCTGATGCCCGCACACATTTGGTGACTCCAGGCGGAAGGTGGCCCACGGTGTCAATTTAAATTCTAACAGCGAGGAACCTGGAAGCCAGAACCCGGTAATCCAACCACCTAGGATAAATATTCAAGGTCCCAAACTTCTGTCGGAAGCAGTACAGATGCTGATTTCTGATTCTGATGCGTGCGGTCCCTGCTCATGTTGGGGGCTTGAGGGTCCTTGCTGGACCTCTTGTAAGTGGGGCGCTAGGACAACCCTGCTATGGGCTAGTAAAGTGATAATGCTTCAAATCAGGATACTCTCTGGGAGGATGAAGCAGGAAGATCTTGAGTTCCAGCCCAGCCAGGGCAACTCCGTGACTTAGCAAGACCCTATCTCAAAATTAAAAATAGAAAAGGGCTGAGGATGTGGCCCAGTTCAAAGGGCCTGAGTACAATCCCAGTGACACAGAACAAACAATGATGTGGTGTGAAAATTCACACCCAACTCCCGTTCCCCTACAGCTAAGATTTAAGCTAAGAAAACACAACCCCTATCACATGACCACGTCCACAGTGATATCGCGTGGCCTCTTCCACGGTGACATCACACAGGTTGGCAGTCTGACTACTGATGGTTGGCAGCATGAGGCTCACTCTGAAAGTCTCTGCTCCACGCTGCCAAGGCCGGGGCTGCCCCCCAGTGACACACAGCCAGCTGTGACACCGGCTGTGACACCGGCTGTCTGCAGGGCTGCCCTGAGCTTCCAGGGCCCAACTTTCTTCTCTCCTCCCCCCCCCGAGACAGAAGCCACGGTGCGTCCCGGAGGGAAGAGCTGGCTCTTGGGAGGACTCTGGTTCTGTCTGCACCACCAGGCTCTCCCAGCTCCGTGGGGCTGCCTGGAATCCAGTGCCCGCACAGTGGCCGGGCTTTCTGTCCCAGGGGACAGCTGCTCAGTGCCACCTGGCTGAGTGACATCCAAACCCAGCTATCTGTCCACTTCCCTCCTGTCCCCACAGCACAGCACAAGGCCAGCATGCGGCCATCCCTGAGCCCGGGGCCACTGCTCAGAGGTTCTGCCGCTGCTCACTGAGCTGTCCCCACAGTCTCCACAGCTGTCTCGGGTACCATGAGGGTGACGCATCGGAGCAGAGTTTCAGGGACTCATGGCAGACACCAAATGAGAAACCCTGTGACATTCAAACAGGGCATGGCTGCTGCCACCAAGGGTCAGACATCATGGGTCTGCAAGTGGGCAAGACCTCAAACTCAAGGGACAGGACGTGCTGGCCAAAGTGCACGTGTACGAGATTTTACCTGGACTTTCAAAAATAAGAAAATGTCACCAAGTGTTCCTGAGAGGTTCCCTCTGGGATGTGCAATCCGGGCCTCGGTTCTTAGGCCCTATAAATGGCTCCATCGTTCCAGGTTCTCACTAATAATCAAGTTTTGCTTTCTAACATTAGAAGGACAGAAAGGTTACACATGGGCACAGCAAAGCATCTATTTTTTTTTTTTTTGGACTCTGCTGCTGGTTCCCAACTTCCCCTGACTCTCTGCACCTGTGTCCCCGGAGAAGGGTCCCTTGCACCTGCACCTGCCAGCAGTGCCTGCTTCCAGCTCATTTCCCAGACAGTGGAAAAGAAACCCGAGCCCACCCTGCTGGTGACAAAGGTCTAAGGTGCCAGAGCAGGAACTGCAGCCCCCTCAGACCCCAGTGATGGCTGACCATGGAACCTACAACTCCATCTGCAGTCCTTTCCAGGGGCACCTGGAACGCTCATGGGGATGGCCCCTATGCTGCTGTGTGGATGACGTGGACACGCAGGACAAGGGAGGCCCAGGTCTGAGGCCACTCAGGCTACAGGGACCCTAGTGAAGGCCACCACCACCAGTGGAGAGGTCAGGGCAGGAAATCCTCAGCCTCCTTGTCTGGGGACACGGGGTGGGGGGCCTCGTGGCAGGGGATGCACGGCCCACGGAGACGTGGATAACTAGTATCCAGGCCCGGACAGCTGGAGGCTGTGCTAAGTGCTCACGGGCAGGACTGGAGTCGACGCTGCTGCCGCCCATTTATCACCAGGGAGACTGAAGCGTGACAGGGATGTTCTCGGGTCCCTTAGCTAGAAAACTGCGAATTAAGAAGAAATACCCCATGGAGCCTCTTGCACACCTCCCACCCAAAGCTCTGAAGTCCAATTCTGGGAGCTCATTAGGCCGGGGCACCTCTGTGTGGATCCCTCAGAGGACTGGGGCATTTGGACATTTCCTGGTGACACTGGAGCCTTCTGAGCACAGGCAGATGCCAGATCCCAGCCCGGAGGTCCACTGGGAGGCAGGAAGAGAAAGGGAAGAAGGAGAAGAGGAGACCCAGGAACAAGCACCATGCAGCCTATGGTGACATTTTATGTCACCAGATCCTCCCACTGCTGGGTCACATGACGCACACATGCTGGTGAACTAAAGCCACCACTCACAGTGGGAGGGAGCTCACCGGGCAACAGGTAACCACTGGCTGTCCCCCACCATCCTACAGCAGACACAGTTCCAGCCCCATCAGAGCCGCCCAGGGGAACAGTCCAGCATCCTCGAGCCATAGGTCAGCTCTCCTGGTGACTGGGACACAGCCACGAACACACACCCCTGGTTCTGGAAGGCGCCGCGCAGTACAGTGGTATCTCGACAGGCTTCACCAGCCAGGTCGCACCCGCCCCATTTCTTCTCCGGAAGTCCGGACCTCCGGGCAGGAGGCCTCATTTAGGGTCAGCATGTCATAAGCGTCTCCAGTGCGGGATGGGGATTTAGCTCAGTGGTTAGAGCGCTTGCCTAGCAAGCACAAAGCCCTGAGTTCCATCCCCAGCACCAAAAAAAAGAGTCCCCAGCGCTTCGGACTCACAGGCTCTGGCAGGCTAATTCACTCTACCACTTGCTGAAGCAGCTCTGGAGTCCTCTTTCCTGAGGACTGCTAAACTTTACAAGGCATGATCAAAAATACGGTGAACGCTGCTGCCAAGCACCATCCGTTGGAAAAGCAGGCTGTAAAAACATGATGCTGTGTCCTCATCCACCTTATTCACCAGATCTGGTGCTGTGAGACTTCTGGCTCTGCCCCAACAGTCAAAATGACCATGAAAGGTGAATGTTCTGAATCGATTCAGGACATCGAGGCAGCCAGGACAGCATAACTAACAACATTCAAGAAAAAGGACCCCAGAGCTGCTTGGGAAAGTGGCAAGAGGAGACAGGAGGATACTCTGAGGAGAATTAACAATAATGTGTCTTCTACTGTGCTTCATCATATTTTGCGAACTCCTAAGTTCATGGTTAGAAGCTGAGGCCGTCCTGCTTGGAACAGCACTGTGTGTAGACCGGGCCCATGGCCAAGTCCTCATAAGGACTGTCAACACAGGCAGGAGGGCCAGCACCAGCCAAGGCCCTGGCAGTCGGGGCTGAGGCTGATGGAACACAAATAAAGTCTTTTGATGACATGAAGCCCTCGGGGTGCAGAGAGGCACAGAACCACACACTGAAGGCGAGTCACCAGGTATCAGCGGGTACCACCTCCCCGCCCAGAGGCTGTTGCTCAAGGAACCCATCCACAGGCAGGCTAGAGAAGGCTGGGGACTCCCGGGGGAGCGGCAGGGATGCAGCCCCAGGGAGGGAGCAGCACTTGGAGGCAACAAATGTCACACCCAGCAGAGTGACTCAGGTCCTGGGGTGTGGGCACCTGCACTGCAGCCTATCCCTGGCCCTCTGTCTTTGAATACTCATCCAGTACTCACTCACCATGCACCAGGAGACTTATGAATGAGTCATGGGTGCTGCCCTGGAGAGGTTTTCTAGCTGGTGGAAGAATGGGGGTGTGGTGGGATGAGAGTGCTGATATGAGGTGCAGAGTCAGACAAGTGGGAGTCTGGTCACAAGTTTGGTGGGGTGGAAGGTGGCTGGGACAGCACAGGTGCTCAGTGCAGGATCTCTTATAGCAAGAGCACCCATATCATCACCCCACCATCACCACCACCACCATCACCCACCATCATCACCACCATAATCACCATCACCTGCCACCATCACCACCACCATCATCACCATCACCATCATCACCACCATCATCACCATCACCATCATCACCACCATCATCACCACCATCATCATCACCATCACCACCATCATCATCGTCACCATCACCATCATCACCATCATCATCACCATCATCACCACCATCATCACCACCATCATCACCACCATCATCACCACCACCATCATCACCACCATCATCACCCACCATCATCACCATCACCACCATCATCACCATCATCACCTGCCACCATCACCACCACCATCATCACCATCACCACCATTGTATTGTGCTGATCAGACTCACATCACTGTAGCAAAGAGCTGATACAAACAATTTATAAAAAAAGAGGTTTATCTCAGCTCACAGTTTCAGAGGTTTCAGGCCCTGATCGGTCGGCCTTGTTGCTCAGGTCCTATAATCAGGAACTCATCATGGTGGCCGGGTGTGGCACAGCGAAACCTTTCCATCACAGCAGAAGAGAGAGGAGGTGGACGGGACGGGGTTCCAATGCGCCTTTGAAGGTGCACCCATTACATGACCTAAATGACACTATCCACGCTAACTTACAGATTTGCTAGTCCCCACCTCTGAAAGTCTCTACTACCTCCAAAAGGCACCTTCCTGGAGAGCACATGGACGTTTGGCAAGGGACACTTGGACCCGAACTACTAGAATTGTCACCAGAATCATCATCACATAAACCTCACCTTCTTTGCTGTCACCACATCACCATCATCACCACCATCATTAGAATCATTTTGTTTTGTTTTGTTTTCAGTTGCTCACCAGTCTAGCCTTTCCTTTTAACTAAGAGAAGACGATTTATTTGAAGATGGGAAAGGGAGGGGTGGGAAAGAGAATAGACACAGCCACAGCTACTCTGGTTGAGCAGGGAGTATTCGAAAGTGAATAACTCATGTATTTCTTGTCTGCAGCTCCTTTTGTTGAGTTCCTTGTTCCACGTGGGCTCTTGGAATACAACTGGCTTCCTGGCTTGTCTTTTATGCTAACCTTGGATTTCTTTCAGCCATATGCAGTCATATGACTTTTTCCTGTTCTTTGGTGGAGGCTATCAACCCAGACTTTTCTAATCAAGAACCAAATACAGATAGCAAAATGTACATTTTAAAACAAGAGGGTCCTAACATTCTCTCTACCTGCCAGGGTAGAACATTCCTTTAACATTCCAGATGTTAACATTCCTTTAACATCTGGAGTGGGTACAGATGTAAAGCTCCTTGTGATGGATTTTCTAGTAAGACAAGCTGTCCCGGAGCAAGATCTACAGGCTGACTGCGCACAGGTGCCTGCCCGGCCTGGCCTGCTGGTGTTAGTGTAATGTCAGTCTCTGGGCTCACACCATCAGCCTACTGGGGCTTACCCAAAACAAGGGTCTCATCTTGGAAGATGGCACCAGCCAGGGGAAGGGACCAGCTGGCCACACCCCATCCCCAATGGCAATGTTCCTCTATGGTTACTGCTTTGCAAAAGGCCCCTTATGAGAAGGGCATGGCCAAATTTTAAGATCTCAGAAGACTAACATCCAGTTTGCTTATACCTTATTTGTCTGCTATCTCTGTAAGTCTAAAGGTAAGAAAAGAATCAACAAATGGCCCCAAGTACCTGCTGAACACAAATGGATTAATAAATACTTAAAATTTCTACAACCTACAACCAAATAGGTTGGTTATAGGATTGCACTGAATTTTGCTAGTCTGTTGTTGAAATACGAAAGCTCTTTACTCTCAAAATCGTAATAGGGGCTGGAGATTTAGCTCACTGGTTAGAGTGCTTGCCTTGCAAACATAAGACCCTGAGTTCGAACCCCAGCACACACACACACACACAAAATTGTAATTATTTTATAATATAAAATTAAAGGAGTCTCAAATTGAAACATCAGTTATTAAAGTGATGAGTTCATCAAGTAATTTAAAACCGGGAATGTAAGGGCAGGAAATACAAAGTGATGTTCTTAAATCCCAGAGTCTATAGCAGGAACAAGCAGTCCCCATGGACTGAAATCAGTCCACTGGAAAACACAGTAACCAACCAGGGCCGTGGCATGGAAACTTAGTCCCTGACGTCCTTTCCTCAGTGACACTCAGATGCCTGCAAATCCCTGTACATCTCAGGAGAGACTTCTATCCCAGAGAAGACACTTGCGGTTTTAATTTTTCCAGAGAAGTTGTGCTGAGGTAAGCCAGGTACAATAATGCACATAGTTTTCTTCTCATATGAAGCCTTTATTTAAACCCAGAATTTCCTGAATACACTGGGTTAAATGAGCTAATAAATGTCTTAACCTGGACTGAACGCTGGTTCCCTGCTACTCAGGCAAAGGTTGTGCTTGTTACATGGTTGAACTGCAGTCTTAGGACTGACTCCAAGGAAACACTGCCAGCTGCTTCCCCTCCCGGTGTAACACACTCAGCCTGAAGTGGTGGGCACTTCAGGTGAAAGTCAATTCAACTGACTTTGAGATCCACAAAAGATATGGTGGAGCACACTGCTGGATGTGTCTGGGTGGGCTATGGAGGGTGGCCTGGGGGTCTACATCTGGTCCTTCTTCCCTTCCTCTCTGCTGCTGTCCCCTGCTCTGCTTCTCAGCTGCCATGAACTAAGCATCTTTGCTCCTTCATGCCCTCCCACCATGATGTTCCTCCCTTGGAGGCAGCCAACCATGGACTGAACCCCCTGAAACCATGAGCCACGTTAAACCTCTTTAAACTGTGGGTGTCAGTTATCGTGCTCAGCAATAGGAGCACTTCCTGACACATCGGGGAAGCAGAAGTAACCTGCTATTCACCCACTGATGACCCCAGTACTCAAGAGGTGACTCAGCCTGGCATCGCCTCACATTCCCCATCACCAATCCCCAAAACAGGGCTTCCACTTCAAAGACGGCATGAGAAGAAATTAATGAAAACTCAGTCCTTTAACTCTGCTTGGTCCCTGGGGTCCTCTGCCCACTGAGTGCCCTCCCAGGCCCAGATGACCACCGCAAGCTCTCCAGGACCCTGGTCTTTGTGCCTTCTGACCCCAGGGAGACCACGATAGTGAACTGCTACCAATGCAGGGCAAGAAGGTCCTTCTCTGGCCCTGCCTCCCTGCCGCTGGCCAGTCCCTCCTGCTCTGGGGTTGCACACATGCAGCCCTCACACCTGGTCCACCACCCCTGCAGTGCCTGGCTGGCAGCCTTGGTTGTCAAACTTGACACCCTCCTGCTTCGGCCTCCCAAAGAGCTAGGATTACAGGAAGCATGCACCACCTTCTCATTATAGGTCAGTACCCCATAGATGCCAGCTCACCTGGATGCCTGGAAGGACTCCTGCCGGGGCTCTCCGTGGGGTCATGCAGCCTGCCACTGGCCCGAAGCCCACCTCCTGTGCTGTCAGGACACACAGAGCCATTGGTCGGGCCACCCAGGGCATTCATGTGGGTGGGGATGGGCTCAAAAGTGGGGTCCAGCTCCAGGATCAGCCTGTTGAGCTGCTCGATGGACTGGTCGATGTCCAGGGTTGGGGAGCCCGGGGTGGGGCCTGAGCTGGATTCCCCACTGGCTCCATTTACCACCTTCTCATCCGGGAACCTGGGCTGGAAGGCTCTTCCAGGGCAGGGCTGCTGGGCCTCAGGGGCATCTGGCCCATGGCCAACGCCCCTCTGCACAGCTGCTCTGCTGCTGGCTCCTCGGGTGGGGGTGACTGGAAGCCGGGGCTGGGCCTGCACAAGGCCAGACCCATCGGCAGGGCCACGGCCACTCAGCCCGGTGTCTGCATCAGGCGCAAAGCCGTACTGGTGGGCAGCCACCATCTGCTGCTGCCGCACCCAGCTCTGGGTCGGGTAGCCGCTCTGCCCGCAGGCTGGCGTGGGGACAGGCGCCGACGGCTTCCTCAGCAGGGGCTGCAGCTGCTTGGGCTCCCGGCCACTGTCAAACGTCCGCTCCTGCTCGAAGAGGGCATCTATGCTGAGGCCCAGGTCAGGGATGTGGGCCCCAGGCGCGTCCTCCCCAACAGGACAGCGGAAGCCGTCAGACAGCAGGGGATGCTGGCCACTCTGGTGGCAGATGAAGGGACCCAGGCGGGCCGACGGCGGCCCCTCTGACGAGGACAAGGTGCCCAGGCTGTCCACACTCTGCAGATCCTGGTGTGGCATCTCGTCATCCAAGATGTCCGTCTCCCGGTCCTTTGGGGGGGTGTCACCATTCACATGGACCTGTGCAGGCACCACATGGCGCGTGCCCCCAAACTTGCCATGTGCATCCGCGTCTGCCATGTCCTTGAAGGCGCCACCCGTGTCCTCCAGGCCAAAGCCACTGAGCAGCTGGTCTAACTCGGCCTTCTCCTGCGGGCTCAAGCCCCTCGGTGGCCCCGCGGCTGGCCGCTCCTCCGTCTTGTCCGTCCTGGCCGAGGCAGTGGAGTGGCCCGAATCGCTGCTGACTGACAGGGTGTGGTCGCTGTGGTCTGGGCTGCCGGCGGCCGGCAGAGCCTGGGGGCTGCAGGGACCGGGGGAACTCTTTTTCCTCACCTTGGCGTAGAGGCTGCCGTCTACCGGGCCTTGTGTGTGCAGCACTGTGGGGAGAGAGGAGGCAGACACGGTGAGCCGGCGAAGGAAAAGGGGGCCGCCGCTCGCCTGGGCACGCAACAGCCACAGTGCGCTTGTGACAAAACTTAGAACAAACAGGGACAGCCAGGTGTGATGGTACACACCTGTGATCTCAGCAGTGGGGAGGCTGAGGCAGGAAGACAGTGGCAAGTTCATGGCCAGTCTGGACTACATGGCGAGTCAGGGACCAGCATGGCGCACATAGTGAGACCCTGTCTCCCAAAACCAAGCAGCAGCATCCCAGAGTTCCAATGAAAAGGAGCTCAGACAATCAAACATCAGCAGCTGCTAGAACCGTTTGGGTTTTCTATGCAAGGTCAACCCCTCTCCCTTGGGCCTGTCGTCAGTGCGGTCATTGTCTGGATAGTGGAGCCGCAGGGTCCGCTGCAGCTAAGGCAGAGGACTTCTGCTGGATCCCAAACAAGCAATGACCAGCGGGACCAAGTACCCATCTGACACATCTCAGCCAGTCCCGCACCAAGTACCCATCTGACACATCTCAGCCAGTCCCGCACCAAGGTGTGCCGCTCATTACAAACCTGCCGTCCTCCCCGTCTGGGACCCACTCAAACCTCAGGATGTGACACAGTGAGGGGCCGGGGATTTAGCTCAGTGGTTAGAGTGCTTGCTGTGTGAGCACAAGGCCCTGAGTTCGACCCCCAGCACCAAAAAAAAAAAAAAAAAAAGGATGTAACTTGGTGAGAAGAGATCCTGGGCTGCTGAGTGCAGCACCTTTGGGCCACAGAGGGGCCTCTCCAGAGCCAGGACTGACAGCCCTTGAGGACCCCTGATGTGCTGACCTCCATCCATGGGAGGTCAGGAAAAAGAAAATCAGACCCGCGGTGTAGGCAGGAGGAGTGGAATCCTCCACTATGGTTGTTTACTTATTTGTTTGGGAGGTTTTCTGAGACATTGTCTCATTATGTAGTTCATGGTGGCCTTGAACTCACTATGTAGCCCAGGCAGGCCTTGAACTTCTAGTGATCCTCCTGCCTCAGCCTCCTGAGTGCTGGGATTAGAGGCCTGGGTCACCATGTCCCGCTTGCCGCTATTATTAATCAGGCCCTGGTGGCGGCATGCAGGGTCTCAAGCCACAATCTGCAGACTGGCAGCCGTGAGACACCAGGGCCACAGGTGGGGAAGAGCCTCCTCAACGAGCTGGGTGTGCAGCTGGCATGTGTCACCCTGCGAGGTGGAGCTCCTGTGGCAGAAACTCAGGCAACTGGGACACTAGGAAGTAAGAAGTGCAAGCCGCCCCTCCTGGCAGAGCAGAGATCTTCCCCGAGCACGGCCGGGGACACCGCCAGCAGCCGCCAGCTTCTCTGAGAACAGGTGGACAGCAGTCAGGATGGGCTTCGGCGGGTGTCCAGGCACCAAGCAGGAGCTCACCCGCCCCCAAGCACACACCCAGCCCCGGTTCCTTCTCCTCCCACACTAGGGGCGAGGGGCGGGGACAGCCAGGCCCACATCCTAATGAGGGCCTGAGAAATGCTGCACCAGTGCTGTGTACCAACCAGGACCTCAGGCGGGGCAACTGGCCAGGACTCATCCGAGCTAGGGGCCTGCATCACTACCATGCGCCGCGGCTGCTCCCGGGCAGGTGCAGGGCACATTTTCTCTCATTTTCTCAGTGGGACCTAACCAGTGCACTGGGTGTGCCTTCTCCCGTTCAGCCAGAAGGAATGAAGGCTCAAGGAGACGCAGCAGTTGCTCAAGGTTGGGCAGCCATCGGGAGGCAGGCGCGAGACTCGCTCCCGCTGTGCACAACACCCATCCGCACAGACAGCGGCAGGCGGCACACGCCCAAGGCGCCCTGGCGGCTGTGCCCAGGTGCAGGCACATGCTCTAGTCAGGCGTCTGACCTGCAAAGACAGCCCTCAGCTACAAGGTACCCGCAAATGTCCCCTCCACGAGCCCCGGAGTGTAGTGTCACCCGCTTACACGAAGCCTGGTAGAGCGAACGGTCCTTCGCTTCTGCATGGGGGGGTGACGGGACTTCTGACAGTAAGGACGGCGGTGATGGTGACGCTGAGTGATGGTGGTGGTGACAGGCCTGGTGATGATAGTGGTGATGGACACAGTGACAGTGACGCCTGACATGGAGATGATTCTAACGATGGTGATGACTGTGGTCGATTCTGACAGAGGTGGTGATGTGGTGACGAGTAGGGTGATAAATACAGTGACGGTGGTGGCGGCAGTGATTCCAGTATTTTGTGTCGTGTCACCAAAAGTCCCTGTGGTGTGCTCCCAGGGAGGCGGCAGGGCCCGTCAGAGTTGGGCCTCGGGGGAGGAGGCATGACTTCTGCCAAGCCATAAATATGACCCCCCTAAATTAACTGGCACGATGACTTTAAAACAAGGAATCCCAGAATGAATCGTAAATACATTCTAATTCAAATTGGAACATAGCCAAAAAGCAGCAACCGGCCATCGTGAGGTAGAGTCCTTGGTCGCCCCTGCTAAGCACAGCACATCGAGAAGGAAGACGCTGCAGTCAGGTAAAGGGCAGGAGGTTCCCGTGCTTGGGAGAACAGAGGTCCGCCTGCTGCTGTTTTGTCTTCAGGACTGAGGACTGAATCCAGGTCCTATGCCCTGACCTTCATCTCCACCCGATGCCCAGGCTTGGGCTGGAACGTAGGACTCGCCTACCTCAGCATCCCACTGTGCTGGGATCACAGGCAGCCACCACCATGCCCAGCACCCGCCGTTTTCATTCGTGGAAATATTGAGATGTAGGGTTGGGGATTTAGCTCAAGTGGCAGAGTGCTTGCCCAGCAAGTACAAGGCCCTGAGTTCGATCCCCGGCAGCCAGAAATGCCGAGATGCTAACAGATGCATCGCCGACACCAGCGCTCCCGTGCACAGGGTGTGCACAGCTCTGTCCAGCTAGGATCTGAGCCTCGGAGGCAGGTCTTATGATCCTGGGAGCCCGGGTAGCTGCATGGCTGCGTCCCCATAACAAGCTCAGCCATGGCACAGAGGGGCCATGCTACCCCATCCAGGCCCAAATACTAGGCAGGCTTTCCAAACTGCCTGCTACACCCTGACAGCCTCAACCTCAGAAAATTCGCTGTAAATACTGAATCGGAAGCAAAGACTGAAACACACTGTGTGAAGCCCAAGCCACCGTGCAGGGGCACAGGCCCTGCTGGAGAGCGGAAGCTGGAAGCTGCCCTTGATCTCCGCTCCCTCTGCGGACTGTCAACTGCAGCTCAGCTCACGGGCCCCTCTGCGGGTGCCCAGGAGCCCCGTTACAGGCTCTGTCTGTGGTGGACAAGGCCACAGTCTCCTCCCTGCCCACCCTGCTGAACCACCCACTGTGGCTGTGTTGTCCCAGCGCCTTTGCTTTTGCTGATCTCTCCCTCCAGACCCCACACCCTTCCCTGACAGCCCCTCCTTGCTTTGTTTTTATCTACAACGCACATACCTACCATTCTGGGGGTCACGTACTTCCTGTGTGTTGTGCATTGACATCTGCCCCACCAGAACAGGAGCCCCCGGCACAGAGCTTGCACTTTGATTTGGCCCCTCTCATGGCCCAGCACGGGAGCACAGGAGCACAGTCCTGGCACCTGATGGCCACTGATTGAGTCCCAGAGAGACAAAGCGTCTCGGCTTCTTCTCACACAACAAAACCTCGGGCCCTGCTTTCAACAGGAGCTCAGCGCCTCAGCAGGCAAATAAAAAATCCAGCAAACAACCACTGGCCCAAAACAAACAACCCACAGGGACGGTGGCGGGAAGGCAGAGGCGCCCCAGGTCCCTGCGCTCCAGGCGGCCAAACACTATCTTCCCGGCAGCACAACGAGCTGGCTGTCTACACCAGCCATGGCGGGAGTGGCCGTCATTCTTCAGTCACCTGGCTAGACTCCAGACAACGAACTCAAGTGGAAAAGTACCTGAAGTCGCCTGGTTCAGGATTGCAAGGTTGCAGGGAACATAAAAGCCATGACCCCAAGGTTACTGCACTGTGGTTGTGAAACAGGAAGCTGGGGCCAAACAGCCTGGCTGGCCACGGTGCTCACAGATCCAGGACCTTGTCCCCTGCAAGCCTGAGTTACCACACTGGGGTGTAGCAGAGAGCTGCCCTGGAGAAATGTCCCTGCTGCTATTTAGCTAAGTTCTGATGTGGGGGCTGCTGAGACTGGAAATGGATAGCAGGGGGGCGTGGACCAGGGTCCCACTGTGGCCAATGGCGACCTCACCACTGGAAAGGAAACTGGAGCACCGAGGACCTTCCCTCCCTGATGGCATCAACTCTGTACAACTCAGTTCCGGGTTGGAAATGGGGCTGAAAGTTGTGGCTGGGGTTCTGGCTGCCCTGAGCCCCCCACAGCCACCTCCAGGGAGGCTGCTGGGCACAAGTGCCCGTCTGTCTCTGGGCCTGGTGTGGAGCAGAGCTACTGGGGCTGCAGGGCTGGCATACGTCCTGGGAAGGCAGGCCAGTCTTGCATCACCCCGGCATCTTTCTGCGCTGTTGGCCCCATGAGCTCCATGAGGGGTGGAGTCCGAGACCCCTCGGGTACCACAACCCGTGGACACTCCAATCTCTCATACACGAGGCATGTTTGTATATATGCTGCTGAAGCAAGCATGAGGTGTGTTTGAAAAACACAGTGAATGTTTTATGCTTTAATGATTTTTTTTAACAGCCAAAGACACTTTGCCATGAATCCCCCTCAAAATCCTCCTCCTTGCTTTGAACGCTTATCCCCGTTTGGGGCACTTTCTGAACAACAGTAAATGTTTAAATTTAAAATATCCTTTTTCCAGTAAACTGCCATGAATCCCCCTGGCCCCAAAATACTTGGAACACACCCCACCCTCCTTGCCTCTTTCTGAAGCAGCTCTGGAGTTTTTTCTATGGTGTGGTCCCGGCTGCCTCAATGTCAAAGATGCGAAATGTTCGCTGTGTGTTGTTATCGTGACTCTGGGAAGGAGCCCGAAGTCACACAGTGCAGATTCTGTGAAGAGGGGGATTGAGTCTGTGGGGAATGAGCCGCCCTGCAGTGGGATGGTACTTGGCGGCAACATTCGCCCCGTTTTTGATGCCGTCTCCTAAAGATACTCATGAACGAGGACTCCAGAGCCACTTCAGAGGATTTTGTAGGGGAGTAACAGCAATGTCTTTTACTACAATAAATTTTTAAAATTTAAACATTCACTGTAAAATGGCCTAGTAGTCTCATACAACCTGTGCACATCCTGTGGTACGCTTTCATTATTTCTAAATGACTTACAGCACCTGATACAACACAAACGCTATGAAAATAGTTGCTTTGTATATTCTGTAGGGAATAACAAGAAAAGCTCTGTACACATTCAGTAATTTTTTAGGGCATTTTCAGTCCTCTGACGGATGAGTCCTCAGGCGCAGGACGCGGGGTGGGTCCCGAGTGACTGTACCAAGTGACCCATTTCCAGTCCCCATCACAGCTCAGAGCGAGCACGGCACGGTCTGAACCCACCCCGTCCTGCAGGTGGAGGCCGGGAGCCAGGTGGGGTGCTGCCAGGAACCCACAGCGTTTCACAGGACCAGAACCGACCCGCATCCCGGCTCAGGGGGGCCATCCCATCCTGCGACCCCCTTTCCTACGCGCTGCCACCGCCCCAGCCGCCCAGCGCAAGACTCCTGAGCCAGCAGCTGGGTAAAAATCAAACAAACATCAAGGCAGTGGGGCTGAGGGCTTCCGCCACCGGACACCCCGGTAAGGCGGAGGGTCTGGAAGAGAACCGGGATGGGGCGGCGACAGAGGGCCCTCCCTCCTCCAGCTGCTCTGAGGAGACCCCTCGCTAGGATCTGCAACCCAGAGACCCAGACAGCAGGGACAAGCGACGGTGTAAGGAGCTTCCCGGAACCATTGTCTCTACTGTGCACTGAGCATCTGGATACCACATTCCATTTTTGTGACAGCTCTGCTTAAAAAGCAACTTTTCATCTCGAAACAGTGCACAGAATCCTCATGCTGTGTGCACAGAGAGGTCAGAACAGTCCCCTCTGCAAGGACCCAGGCCTGCCCACCATGCGGGGCAACCCCTAGCCCTGGGGGACGGAGTGTGCCGAGTACGCGGCGGCCCTGAGGTCTCACTCAAATCCCAAGCAGTCCACAGAGCAGGAAGTAGAAAGCCCACTTTACAAATGAGAAAACAGAGGCCCACACAGCTGTGCTAACATCCAAGATTTTACAAAGTCTATTGAACGGAACATCTGGAAGCCCGCCCATTCTTAGCCCAGCCAAACCCTCATAGGTGAAACTACCGGTTTAATTTTGGAAAAAGAATTCGCCTGAATGTTTTCTCTATAACTGCCACAGATAGGATATCTAAAGCAGACCGGAACAGTGGTACACACCTGTAAGCCCAGCACTCAGAGAGACTGAGGCAGGAGAAATCCAAGTTCAAGCCCAGCCTGGGCAACTTAAGGACTTAACAAGTCCCTGTCTCAAATTAAAAAATAAAAAGGGCTGGGGATGTAGCTCAGTGCAATTCCCCTGGGTTCAATCCCTAGGACCACAAAAAAACCAAAAAACAAGCCAACAAAAAAAAAAAAAAAAAAAAAAAACCTTAAGGCAAGCTACACGCTTGCATGTGAGTACACACACACACGCACACACACACACACACACATGCACACACTCAGTCCTAGAAACCACTAAGTACTTCCTCCTTGACCGGAAGTGGTTCTCAATCCCAGGGCAGAACCTGGCACCTCAGATGTGGTTGTGCTCACAGCCACCACTTCCTGCTCAGCATCTGGAACTGAAGCAGGGTGCCTCTCTGCCCCCAGGTGCCCAGGACGCCTGCAGCCCCACATGGTCAGGGGCATGGAGGCCTCCACCCAGGCCCCAGGGGAACAGCCTGCTTCTCAAAAAGTGGCCACTGACAGTCCTGTCTCCAGGTGGCCCTGAGGTGACTCACTTGGGGACACCCAGCTAAGTCAACTCACCAGAGCCACACAGAGCGCTAAGTGGAGGCAGACGCAGGCCCTGCAGCACCCCAGGATTCCACTGCACGCCCAGTGCACCTCCCTTAAAATAAAGATAATGAGATAGAAAGCAGAATGAGCTCCCTCTCTCTCGTCCACCTCCTCCTTTTCCTCCTCTTCCTCTCCTTCCACCTCCCTTGCCTCTCCACCCTCCTCCTCCTCTGCGCCTCCCTTTCCCCCTCCCGCATTCCTGAGCGGTAAGAGTGCTCTTCTCCATGAGCCAGCCACGGCTGCTCCTGGTGACACGGAGCTCCCTCGCATGCTCCTTGCGCGGGTCACCGGTATGACCCACGCGCACACCTTCGTTCTCTTCTCTTTCTGGCTTGCTCCATCCAGACTGGAGTCCTGACTCGACCATTCAAGGCTGTGGCCTTGAGTCAACCACCTGAGCTCTCTGTGCCCTGCTTTCCTGGTCTGCCACCTGGAGAAGGGCACCTTGGGTGGCAGCTTCCAGAATCACTATGCAGAATGGTGACACAGCTGCGGGCGGCAGGGCACACATCCGCCCGGGGGGGATGTGACCGTGCACACTCTCTGTCTGTAGCCAGGCGGGGGCTGGGGGGGCAGTGCTCCACGAGTATCTAACTGAGGAGGCCGGGCCCTCAGGTCTGCTGACCTTGGGCTGGGGGGATCACACAGATGAACTGCTCTCTGATCAACTTCTAGTGAAAGATGGATTTATGTTCTTAATTTATTCACAAGTTCCTAATGTCATCGTGTGACATAACTCACATTGTTCCTGGTGTTCATCTTTCCGACTGTTCACATGGTGTGTTTTTATAGTCAAGCCCTTAGCAGCTGGAAATTATTCAAGTCATGCAGTTTTCAAAGCAAAGTGACAGGGGCAGCGTGGCCACCGTGTGCCTGGCATCTCAAGCCACTGAGGCCTCACTGGGGACTCACGAGCAGCCCGGAGGGGCCCAGATCCTCTGCTGCCCCAGCAAGGACACGGACTCACAGAGGCTGCAACTGGCCGGCTCCCAGAGGCCAGAGCCGAGTGACCCAGTGGCCTTGGGATGACCGCCCCAGGCTCCCCGTCCACCCTGCCTGTGCTGGCCTCCACACGGCTGGCAGCTCTGGGAGCACAGGACTGCAGCAGCCTCAGCCCTCTCAGGACACGGGCTAACGGAGCAGGCTGGAGCTCAGTCTCCGACATGCGAAGAGTCCCTTGGTAAGCGACCCAGGTGGGCCACAAACAGCACTGCGCCAGGAGCACCAGGCAGCGTCCAGCGTGCTGACCAAGGAGCTTCCCGAGTCATGGCGGAGCGCATGGAAACGGTGGCTCTGCTCACGTCCCGGGGTCCCTGATCCCTCGGGGCCTGGTGGGGTTGCAGGAGCCCAAGGACCTGCCCTTCAGTCAGGACGCCTGGGCCGGAAGGTCCCTTCCGAAGGAGGGTGGCCTTACCTTTCTGACCACACAGAGACATGGCTCTGTGTCTGCATGTGGACATTCACAATTAAGGCATTTAGAACCTCTCACTAAAACAAGGCCGGCTTTGATTTTATTGCAATAGAGTTTTGGCTCTGTGCTAATTAAAGATTTCCCGAGTTTGTACAGAATCAGTTTCCATTCCGGAGAAAATCAAGAGCTAAGACACAGCACCTTGACTGGGACCCTCAAGAATATCACCTTTATCTGCCATCAGAAGAGCCACCTGATGGCTGATCTGAGCCAGCGTGTATTGTAAATGAGTTTTCTAAGTCACTGACCAAGTTCTAGGTTAAGACCACAGAATTCCTCTTTTTTCTTGTCTGCATTAAATGTGTTTGGAACAGATACTGACGTATGGCCCAGGGACTTCCTAAATGGTAATTTTGTGTTTTTGAAGCTGCTGCTTTCCCT
>PVJO010008747.1:0-72911 GCA_004026905.1 Hystrix cristata | reverse complement strand
AAAAAAAAAAAAAAAAAAAAAAAAGAAAATCATAAAAGGCAAAACAAGCTATAGTGCAAGAAGTTAAAACAGTGGCATCCTTTGGGTAAGGGTTAGTAATAGAGGAAGGGGGTCATTAAAGGGTTTTCTGAAGTGTAAACAACTTTCTGTTTTTTAACCTGGGTGGTTATTAAAAGGATGTTTGCTGTGTAATTATTTACTAAACTGTACACTTATGTTTGTCACTTTTGTTATACTTAATTTTAAAAATTCAAGTAAAAAGATCTACTTTGGAAACGCTTCAAATTTTGTACCAGGCATGGTGGCACACGCCTGTGACCCAGCACTCGGGAGGCTGAGGCAGGAGGATCACCGTGAGTTGGAGGTCAGCCCGTGCTACATAGTGAATTCAAGGCCAGCCTGGACTACACAGTGAGACCCTGTCTCAAAAAGCAAAAACAATGTGCTACTGTAACAACAATGGCTTTATTAATTGGAACTCTACATATGTCAATTCTTTTATAACACCTGACCCAAATCAATGTATTTTCTGTATGACTGCCTTACCTAAATCAGTCTTGCTTTAGTAATAGCTTTTATTTACCCAAATTTGATTTAAATTGTAGTTACTAAGTACTTTTTAAAAGAAACTCAGAAGCACATTTTTCTGCACAAACTAGCTACAAAGTTCAAAATTTTTTCTTATGTATTTGGCTTAAAGATTCAGTTTTCAACCCTTTACATTCAAGACACTTGGTACTTTTGCATTATTGTGTGTTTAATTTCTTTTGATTCTATTTTAATTGAGTAGTAAAGATTTTCTGGCATTCCTATTCATTTGGTTGATCTATCTATCTATCCATTCATCCATCTATCCATTTAGTGGATCTGTGTATTCATTCAGTTCAGCAGTACTGCAGACAGAACCCAGGGCCTTCTCACTGAGCTACATCCCCAGCCCTTTATAATTTGTATTTTGAGACAGGGTCTCTCTAAATAGCCCAGGGCTGCGCTGGAATTTGCAATCTTTCTGCCTCAGCCTCCTTCAGACCTTGAATTAAAGGCATGCACCACTATGCTCAGCCATTCTGTACCTTTACATAAAGTTCTGCTTGCCAGTTGCTCAGATAACAATAGACAAGCAGATTTTTTTCTTCTTTTTTTATCATTGTTGTACTGGGAATTCAACCCAGGACCTTCACACTAAGCTACAGCCTCAGTCCCTTTTTATTATTCTATTTTGGACAGGATCTTGCTAACTCACTAAGTTGTCCAGGCTGAGCTCAAACTTGTGATCTTCCTGCCTCAGCCTTTTAGAGTGCTGGGATTAAAGGTATAGGCCAACACTCTGGGCCAAGAGAAAATCTAAGGCTAAATTTTTATATCATTGAATTCTTCAGTATCATGATGATCAACAGTTGCCCATTTGGCATGTTTTGTTTTTGAATCTTTTTTCTTTTTTTCATTGCAGATTTGGCAATATACAGTATATCTTGTAAACATGTGCCAAGTTTGAAGAATGACTTTTTAAAAAAAAGAATCCGGCCACAGATTGTTTTCCAGGTTCTGTACATGAACATGAGCGCACATACATAAACAATTTAACTCCTGGATACTTTATAAAGATGATACAGGTTTATAGTCTAACCTATATTGTCATACTACATAAGTTTATAGTATGACAAATTGTGGAAGGGATGTTTGGCAGGGCAGTAGAAAATGAAGAATAAATGAGAAAAAAATACATTTTGAAAACAGGCTTTCTTTTCCTCCACAAATACAATAAATTATGTATAGGCAGACAAAACTGATAGCATCAAAGTAAAGACAATACCACCTTAACCTAATAAAATGTCTACTTTGAGATTATTACACAAAAGTCACTAGAAGTAATTTCACAATAACCTTGCTAGCATTAAAAACAAGATTGTCATGGTTGGGGATTTAGCTCAGTGGTTAGAGAGCTTGACTCGTGAGTACAAGGCCCTGAGTTCGAGCCCCAGCACCAAAAAAAAAAAAAACAAAACCAAGATTGTCAGCCAGGTGTGGTGATGGACGCCTGTAATCCAAGCACTCAGGAGGCTGAGGCAGGAGGACTGCCATGAGTTTGAGGCCAGCCTGGGCTACATAGTGAGTTCAAGGTCAGCCTGGACTACGAAGTAAGACCCTATCTCAAAAAACTAAATAAATAATTTTAACGAAAGACTGGAGATGTGGCTCAGTGGTAGAACACCTCTGGGTTTGATCTCCAGTACCAGAAAAAAAAATATTTTGATCTATAACAACTCCATTTTTAGAAAATTATAAATTGAAGTTGCTGGGGCTGGGGATTTAGCTCAGTGATTAGAGTGCTTGCCTTGCAAGCACAAGGGCCTGAGTTTGATCCCCGGCACCACAAAAAAAAAATAAATAAATAAATAAATTGAGGTTGCTATTACACAATGTATTGTTTTACAGTAAACTCTTTTTTCAAAAAACAGACCTACAATCTAAAACAACAGTAACAGGTATAATAAGTACACAAACCAGTAATAAGTTGCTTATTATCAAGTATTAGGTATGTACTAGACTTTTACATAACTGGGAACACAGTAGGTTTGTTTACACCAGTATCACTACAAATGCCTGAATAATACTGCCATATGACATGATGGATATCATCTCACTAAGTGATAAGACTCTTTCAGCTGCATGTATAATTTTATAGGGCCACTGCAGTATGTCACAGATGCAGTATGTTGTTGACTTTCATTATGTATCGCTCTGTTTAACTAGTTTATACTTCCTACCTTAGCCCAAGTAGATGGGATATAGTTTGTTTTCATTTTTGTTTTTGCTTTTTCTCTGGTGCTGGGGATCGAACTCAGGGCCTTGTGCTTGCAAGGCAAGCACTCTAACCCTTGAACTAAATCCCTAGCCAAGTAGATGAGATTGAAAAAAAAAAAAAAAGTTATCTTGCCTAAAACAAATACAAAACTGATTCAGCTTACATTTTTTTTTTTAGGAAACCAAACTACTCTATTGCCAGTACACATTACATATCAAAACAGTATTTACTACTATACAAGAAATCCATTTCAAAAAGTAACTACTAGGGGGCAAAAAAAAAGTAACTATTAGGAAGCCGGGCGTGGTAGCACAGGCCTGTAATCCCAGCACTCTTGAGGCTGAGGCAGGAGGATGGCTGCAAATTTGAGGGCAGCCTTGGCTACATAGTGAGTTTGAGGCCAGCCTAGACTATATGGTGAGACCCTGTCTCAAAAAACCAAACAACAACAACAAAAAATAACTCCTAGGGTTGGGGACTTAGCTCAAGCGGTAGAGCACTTGCCTGGTAAGTGCAAGGCCCTGAGTTCAATCTCCAGCACCACCACCCCCCAAAAAGTAACGCATAAACTGGGTATGGTGGTGCACATTTGTAATACCAGCACTTTGGGAGATTAAGACAGAAATTACTCAGCCTGGGCAACTTAGTGTAATGCTGTCTCAAAATAAAATAATAACAAAAGGCTGAGGGGGTTGGGGATTTAGCTCAGGGGTGGAGTGCTTGCCTACCAAGTGCGAGGTTCTGAGTTGGATCTCCAGCACTGCCCCCCCGCAAAAGGCTCTGGGTTCAGTCTCCAATAGTGGAAAAAAAGTCAAAAATCATATACTACTGCCTTATATTAATATATTTACATGTTCAAGAATGTATTACGATGTATTTTTTTCAGTTGTGGACAGTTAATTTTCCCAATTGACTTTTTACATGTTAATCACAAATCATAATAGTCAAATGTAGTTGTATAATTTAATGTTAGAATAGTATCAAATATTTATAAAATGTGGTAATAATAAATTCCCAAGAGGATTGCAAGTTCAAGCCCAGCCTGAGTAACTTCCAAGAGCCTTTCTCAAAATAAAAAATAAACAAACTACTGGGATGTACCTGAGTGCAAAGGCCCTTGGCTCAATCCCCAGAACCACAAAATAAATAAATAAATAGACAGATAGATAGAATAGATAGCACCAATCACTCTCAGCCTATACAAAATAAGGTTTCAGGCCATTTTTGGCCTGCAGGCCACAATCTGCTGACCTGTTGTCTAGGCTATACAGTAAAGCATCATTAGCGGGGTATTTTTAAATGGTGAGATTACAGTGTTTTTGTCTAGTTGTGTAATTTCTATTAATAATACATAATAAAAATATTTTTAGAAGTTGAATAGCTGAGTAGTAACTAACATATCAAAGAGCAGGGAGACAGCAAGACTGCACAGGAAAACAAACCCATGGAAGATTAAGTTTATTAACACTTAACCAACTAACTGTTCCATACTATCTTTTTTTCTCCTTCTCATGCTATTTTCTTTCTCCATTCTTTTCCTTACACTCATTATTTCACCAGTTACCCACATTTATTTCCTTTATATTTATCAGATCAACCCAGTAATCCTTTCACATCTCAGATGATTAGACAGTGCTAGTTCACTAGCTTCCTATGAGATGGCTTTGATTATACAACTTCTTTGCTCAAGAAGTTCAAACTCCTCAGATCTGGCACTCAAATTGCTTCACAATAAATCTAACCTTACCTTTAGGCTTCTGAATCACTTCCCTACAAGCAGGAATCCTAAAGTTAAGTTCTTCTCTGCTGTCCTCCAAATAAACCATCCGTCTCTTTCTAGAACCTTATTCCTCACTATTTGGATGAAGATGCTATCATGGAATAATGTAACACTGGCAAAGTAGGGATACAGATGAAATATTCATTATGAATATCCAGTATATACCAAATGCTAATGAACTGGTAGACTATGTGTATTTTTTCCCTTTTCCTTTCCCCTTTACTAATGAACTGGTAGACTATGTGTATTTTTTCCCTTTTCCTTTCCCCTATACTTCATGTTAAAAAACAAAAATTTTAGTACTTTTACTTACTGAACTACATTTACATACTTTGCTTACAATTTCAAATTCAGTTGTATTAATCTTTTATTATTTCAAAGTATGGACTGCAGATTTAGCTCAGTGGTTTGAGTGCCTGCCTCGATAGCACAAGGCCTTGAGTTCAATCCTTAGTACCAAGGAAAAAAAAGTAACAAAAACACCTCTATCATTATGGTTTTGTACTCATATATACTTCACGTTATTTTTCTTTCCCATTATGGATTTGTGACTGGAGAGATACAATTTTACAAGAAGTTTTCTGCTCAACTTTTCAGGATACTGAATTAAATTTAAAAGAACAAATATTCTGCAATGAGAATGGTCAAGATTAGCAGCCTGAATTCTAGCCCTCGCTCCTTTCAGCAGTGTAACTTCAGGCAAAATTTTGTGAACTCGCTAATTTTTTTTTTCTCTCAACGGTGAAATGAGGGTAACTCCTACTTCACAAAGCTGTTACAATAACTAAAAGAAAGGTGGAAACAATTTTACGGTGCTTCATACATACTAAGAACTCCATAAACAGAAATTACCAATGTAATTATTATTACTCAAAGCATAACACAATATTTTGGAACCTTTATTTCTGCTGATTTTTTAAAATTTGAGCACAGGGTAGTAAAATCTATGGTACATTCTTGTAATATAAACTAAATTACCGGTGTCTACACTTTGTGTGCCTTATACTCAACCTCTCTCAAAAAATGCAAATGATCAGGAAAAAAGTATGCTTACTAATCATGACAGAGTCGTAGTAACATATAAAAGAGACGAAATTATGTCTGGGGTTTACTTCAAAATAACGAAAGAGCGCAAGACTGGCCATGAATCGCTAATCACTGAAACGGCGTGTTGAACACACCGAGTTCTCTAATTCAGTCAACTTCTCTATAATGCGAAGATTCCCACTATAAAAAAAAATTTAAACGCCCAAAGGCTGGCCTTTTTCCTGGGGCTTGACGCCAACTGGGCATGGTTAGGAAGACATACAGGAAATTCTGGGAGAATGAACTGTGACACTGCAACACGGGCCGGGTAAGCCGACCTGGGAGAGGCGGGACGCGCACCCGCCCAGTCGGCAAAAGGTGCGACACCCAGGGATCCGCCGCCTGGCGACTGGCGCGGGAACGGGGGTTCCCGAGGCAGGGCGAGGGCAGGGAAGGGGGCGAAAGCGGGGTACAGGGGTGGGTGGCTGAGGGGGTGGGAGGGTGACGATTCCCAGTCTTTGAGGTTGGCACCCGCCTTCCCACTGCTTCGCCGACGCGACGGGCCCAGTGGGGCCCTCGGCCACCCGGTTCCCTTCGACCGCAGCGCAGACGCCCCGCTGGCCCACGGAGCCGCCGCCCTTCCCGCATTCGCAACTGGACTCCTTCGGCTTTTGCCCAGTTACCACGACTTCCCGCCAACGTCAAGCCCCAGGCCACCGTCTTTCCCAGACTTTTTACAGTCAACAGCCCCACTTACCACCGCCGCGCGGCAGCCAGCACCGTCTTCAGCTACTCGGGTTTCCAGATTGGCAGTCCCTGGACGTTACCGCCAATCAGCCAATCCCCGCCCCGGGCCGGGACCAGGCTGACCAATTAGCTGTCTGATCCTGCTCGAAGGCGGGCTCGGGGAAGCACCTCCCAAGCGCCCGAGGCCACCTTTCGTGATGATTGTGCGCATGCGTGGGTCACCTGAAAGGGCGTGTACTTTCTTGTGGATTTGGGTTTGGTTTGATTACTCCGCCCTGGTTCTCACTTTTGTTTGTAAACTTTATGCTCTAGGCGTGTGAGAAGACCCACATTCTGAGTGTAGCCTGGAGTGTGTATTATACTAAAAGAAGGTATGTTGAGCCCTTTTCATCGCGCGCTGTGGGGACTTGTGTTCACCAGGCAGATAATCCTTGTAAGGACCATCATCCTAGTCTGCTTCTGTTTAGAAGGAGCAGGAGTGCGAGGTTGCTCAGAATGGATGAAGGCTTTACTCTCCGTTAAGAGTTTTCCACTCCAAGACAGACAAGCAGGGTATTTTTTTTATTCTTCCCTCTGTTCTCTCTTTCCAATATATGAAATTTTGAATATGGAAATGTCATTCTGAGAGCAATATTTAAAATCTCAGGAATTGACAGAGTATTAAGAATGAGTTTGGTTTCTATCAAATTTACATGAAGTATTACTTTTTAAAAATTTATATTGGAAAAAAATTTATATCGGCCAGATGTGTAATCCCAGCACTTGGGAGGCTGAGTCAGGAGTACTCCCTCGAGTTCGAAGCCAGCGTGGGCTACATAGTGAGTTCAAGGCCAGCCTGAACAACATAGCAAGACCCTGGCTCAAAAAAAAACAAAAAATTTTTTTCATATCATTCTTTACACTGCACTGCAAAGAATTTAAATTACATAGGATACTCTTGTGAGATGGAGTGTCAAGTTGTGACTGCTTTGCTGACTGTTTTGGATGTCCTAAATAAAGGTTTCAATTTTTAAAAAATAATTTCCTGTCTCTATTTCCAGCATTTATTTAGTCTGATTCACTGGGACATGTACTTTTTAAAATACTTGAATACTCCAGGATGGTCTAGATTTCAAATAATCTTGTCATGAAAACATGAGGATTTCATGTATACGTAGCCATGTTGGGCATGGTTATGCGTGTAAGAGTGATGAAATATTGATATGTAGAAGGTGAGACCCATCAATATTTCTTTTTCTGTTTGTTTTTGGAAACTACTGCATTGCCCAGGCTAACCTCAAACTCTTGATCCTTCCACCTCTGGAGAAACTGGAATTACAAACATGATCCTCTATGCCTGCCTCAGTATTCTTTTTGGCTTTTCAAGAAGTTATTGCTTCTTGGCAGTCTCTCTTACCTCCCATTGCAGTTGATCCCAGAGATTCCTGAGGAGACAGGAACCAGGGGCTCAATGTTCCTGCCCTGGCTGGCCAGGCCTTTCCTGGCCAGAGTTTCCCTCCTTCAGCAAGAGCCTTAATTCATTTACTCAACAAGGCATGTTGAGGGCCTACTATGACAGCACAAAGATTTACAAAAAAAAAAAAAAAAAGTTTTGAACCACACCCTGGGTAAGCATACAGGGTAGGAGGAAGATAGAAACCCAAATTTAACCTGAGTGATCAAATATTATAATGGAAGTAGGGATGGGCTTACGAGACATGAGATTACGCCCAAGTCTGCAGAGTGGCTCAGGGAAAACTTCAGGCAGGAATGAGTACCTGGTCTGAGCTTGCTGAAAGACCAAGAGTTTCTGAGTTAAAGGACCAGAGACAATAGACAGTGGCATTTCTGGCAAAGGTCACTTGTTTGTTCTTCTGAGTAAAATATCTTAGGGTGGATTGGTTATCGGGTAGTTCCTTTAGAAATAGCTCGCCAATCGAAAGTATTCCAAGCCCTTCTTGTCTTGAACAAAGAATTGGATGAAGACAAGGCAAAAACAGTGCCAAAAGTTTATTTGAAAAGTGAGTTTATTTGAAAAGTGAGGAGTGAATGGGTATGGGAGAAATCAGCTCTGCAGAGCAAATTTGGGCAGAACAAATTTGCAGAAAAAGAACGTAAAAGTACGTGCCGCATCTGGGAAATGCAGTGTGGGCTATTGTGGGAAGTCACAATAGTGAGCTCCTTGTGGGGTCTGGTCTTCTCTTATGCCATCCATAACTCGCAGGCATTTGTGAGAAGTTCTACATGTGGTGTCCTGGTATAGCCCTGGGATCTTGTTTTTTGGTTTGTTTGTTTGTTTGTTTTTTGGTGCCAGGTATCGAACTCAGAGCCTTGTGCTTGTGAGGCAAGCACTATAACCACTGAGCTAAATCCCCAGCCCCTGCCCTGGGATCTTGTAATTGACAGATATGGCTCATTTTCCCAACCAGTTTTGCCACACCCTGATGTTACAGTTGAGTGGGCCAGAAATAGTCCAGGTTCTTGTGTAGGACAAGGAAAGAACTCCAAGTGCACATTCCATGGTAGGTAGAAGGTAACTGCGTTTATTGGAGATCTCCGGGAAAGTGGCAGCTGGGATGAGGGAAAAGGAAAAGGGCAGGAACAAAGAGTGAAAGGGCCAGAAGGCACATCAAGCAAGTGAAAAGGTGAAAAAGGGTACGGTGTGTCAGGTTCCTTGAATTTAAAGTGTAGCCATCTCTGACTTCTGGGTGCCTCCCACTGAGTTTCTTTGTCAGGACCCTGCCCCCTCTGGTGGGGTGATAATTTAGGCTTTTTGTTATTATGTTTTTGTTCCTCCTTCTCAAGAAGATAGAAGTATAGGTATTCCTTAAAATGTTAATGTTTACAGTTGAGCTTTTGGGGAAGGGAGTGGCTCACTCAGCTCCTTTGTTTCTAACTACTATTCCCCACTGTACTACTATCTCCCATATCAGACTGACTGCTAAACTAATACTTGTTGTGCTTCAGAACTCAAAACTTGCACCAGCCCCTGCCAAGGCGAGAGGGTAGACTCCCGGCCTGGGTTAACATAATGAGATGTTATATTCTACTTTTTAACAGTAAAGTGTCTGAAAGGACACCTCAAATTTCAGCTGGTCTTTTTTTCCTTTCCAACTTCTCTCCCTTCACACTTCGATTCATCCTAGATTCCCTGGAGTGGACCCGGACATTTTTGGGATCTGGGTTACAAGAAAAGAATTGAATTGAACTTGGGCTTTGTGATAGGTTGTTGTTGGCTCTCCAAATCATGTAATGACTTCTAGGAATTCTCTTAGTCAAGCAGTATGCTATCTTAACGCTGTGACACAAAGGGCCTATTAACATTTCTCATGGCATCTGACACTGGAAGTATGTGGCTAGTTGAGGACTTGGGGTTTGAAAGGTGCCGAGCCCAAAGCTAATCCAGGGAGAGATCGTCCAGTCTTCACATTTTAAAAATAGTAGCAGGATGCTTTGCTTTTTGTTTTTAATAAAATTTTCTTTGGATTTACAAGATAGTCGCAAAAGAGCACAGAAAATTCCTGTGTACCCCTCACCCAGTTTCCCCTAATGTTAGCGTCTTACATTATTGTGATACATCCGCAAAACCAAGCACCCAGCATTAGTACATCACTATTGATTATACTCCAGACTTTATTCGGATTTTACTATATCCTGTTTTCTGTTCCAGGACCCAATCGGACATACCCTGTTGTATTCGTATCTCAGTAGTCTTCTCTGGTTGGTGCCAGTTTGTCAGTCTTTTCTTATTTTTCATGACCTTGATGTGACCATAATAGTCTGGAGTCCATCTAGTTAAGTATTTTTTAAAATGTCCCATGACTTGAATTTGTCTGATATTTTTCTCAAAACTGAACTGTGGCTATAGGGTTTCAGGAGAATACACGATGAGATGCCATGATAACAGCGTAATTTATTACTAGTGATATTAACCTCGATCATTTGACCATGGTATTGCTTATTAGTTTCTCCACTGAAAAACTTACATTTTTCCTCTTTTCCAAAATCTATTCTTGGAAAATCCTTCCCACTCTCTAGGGCAGTACAGTATTAAAATCACTAAATCCCACTCTCTAGGGGAGTATCATATTATTAAGATTCAAGTCCTGGAAAGAAATATCTGCATACATTAATTGGAATTCTTCTGAAAAGAAAAGTTGTCTCTTTTCCTCATTCGTTTATCTTTAATCATTTATGTAGACTCTTGCTTATTTATTTTTAAAACAGAGTCTTGCCATGTAGCCCAGGCTGTCCTTGAACTCATGATGATCCTCCTCCCTCAGTCTCCTGAGTGCCGGGATTAAAGGGGTGGGCCACCACACCCAGCTCCTGTATATTTAATTCATACTTTGTTTTAACTTGTACCATGATTTTTATTTTGTTGCTGAAATTGTTCTAGCTTTGACTACAGGGAGCTCTTTTACATTGGGTTATGTGTCTCTCTCTCTTTTTTTAAATCTCCTTTCTGGAACTTCAGGATGCTCCATTCTCATCTTATATATTTACTGTGCTAGCCCTTGAATCAGTGATTTCTCCAAGGAGAAATGGAAAGGTATTTAGACACCAAGATCTAGGCACTAAGTGTGCTCGTTGCTACTAGAGTGTCTTTAAATTGAAACAGCCAGTAAATATGTTACTACCTTGACTTATAATTCTTTGCTTACATCTCTGATAGCCTCTAAAGTGATCACCAATGAGCTCTGCCTCCTGATAAACATACCCTCGTGTGATACCGCCTTTAGGGATAGACCAAACCTAGTGACTTGCTTTTATTTTTAATTTTTATTGTATTTATTTATTTATTTTTGGTTTCTTGAGACAGGGTCTTGCTATGCAATTCAGGCTGGCTTTGAACTCACTATGTAGCCTAGGCTGGCCTCCAACTCCTGGCAGTCCTTCTGCCTCAGCCTTCCTAGTGCTGGGATTACTGGTGTGCACCACCATGCCCTGTTTAGTGACTTGCTTTTAATAAGTAGAATTTAACAAGAAGGAGATGTCAAAATAAATAAATAAATAAATAAAAATTTAAAAAAGTAAAAAAAAAAGAAGGAGATGTCATTTTGGGGGCTGGAGATTTAGCTCAGTGGTTAGAGTACTTGCCTCACAAGCACAAGGCCCTGAATTCAATTCCCCGGCACCAAAAAAAAAAAAAAAAAAAAGAGGTATCATTTTGAAAATTAAACCAGGTATGGTGGTGCCCGCCTGTAATCCCAGCACTTGTCAGGTTGAGGCAGGAGGATCACTGTGAGTTTGAGGCCAGCCTGGGCTACATAGTGAGTTCAAAATCAGCCTGACTTCAAAAAAAAAAAGTTCTAAATTTTCACTTTGAAACTATTTAAAAATATGTACATAGAATAAACCCCTACCCAGGGACTTCACACTGAGGTATATTTCCCATCCCTTCCTTCTTTGTATTTTGGTGCCAGGGATTGAACTCAAGGTCTTGAACTTTCTAGGCAAGCACTCTAACCACTGAGGTAAATCCTCAGCATCCCTTCTTAAATTTCTTTTTTTGAGAGAGTCTCCCTATGTAGTTCAGGCTGACCTTGAACTCACTATGTAGCCCAGGCTGACCTCAAACTCACAGAGATCTGCCTGCCTCGGCCTCCCAAGTGTTGAGACCCTTTTTAAATTTGAGACAAATTTTTACTAAACTGCCCAGGCTAGGCTCAAACTTGTAATCCTCCTGCTTGAGCTCCCCAGAGTGCTGGGATTATAGGCATGTGCCACCATAGCCAGTGTAGGTGATTGTTCCGTATAGCTAAATTTGTAAACAAATGTAGAAAGTTACCAGGCAGTCCCTTTGGGGGATAGTAGAAGAAAATGGACTTTTATTTTTGTTCATGTATATTTGTTTGTGTATATTCTAGAGTTTTGTTTTATTTTTATTTTTTGCTTATAGTGTACTTTAATTTTTTTTTTTTCGGGGGTGATGGGGATTAAACTCAGGGCCTTGTGCTTGCTAGGCAAGCTCTCTACCACTGAGCTAAATCCCCAGCCCCAGTGTACTTTATTTTTAACGCATGTTCATTCACACAATGACAGACTAAAATGTACAAACATTTTTTTATGATAGGTCAGAACATCTATTATCCCAACAATACAAAAAGAAAACAGATGCAAATGAGCATTTAAGAGACTTCATTACCTAAAATTACAAAATTAAGTGTATGTATATATATTTAAATCCTTTTTTTCCATTCAATCCCTGGCTGAATTTTATTAATATACAATATGCCCTTCTCAATCCTCCTTTTATGAAAGTCATCACTACTCTGTCACTCAAGCCAATCCTCCTCCTCCTCCTCCTCCTTTACCAGTCCTCCAATCCTAGAGTTTTGGACCCAATTAATGCCTTAATTTTCTTGACAGAATCCAGAATATCTGGAACTTTGTGTACTATTTGGAGTATTTATCAAATAGATGAAAAAGAAGCAGAACTCTCTTACTATGGGCCTTGAAAATGTCCCTTGACTCTTCTATGTCTCCAAATCCCCGAAAGAAAATTAAAGGATTATAAAGCAGAAAGTTATTCGTTATTAGGTATATTATGCAACAGAAACGTGACCAAGACTGATTTTGACCTTCCTTTCTTAGAGATATTTAAGAATAGATCATTTTTCCATTCATTTTTGTTGGTGAGCAGTGAAGCTGTATTCCGTTGTAGAAAGAGTGCGGTCAGATCCACCATGTTCAAACTACGCCTCTGGTACTGAGCAGTTGTATGCCCTTGGGCAAGTCAGTCTCTGCATTTCAATTTCCTGACCTGCACAGTGGGATGCAGTGGTTATTAGATATAGTGACAGCCCCATTTGACGAGAGAGATTGAATAATCTGAGGGATTTACGTGATGTCTTCCTAGATATAAAGCCCTCTTCCTTTAGTTCTGCTTTTCTTTCTTTTCTGGCTCTGATTGCTTCTGTATAGAAAATGTAACACATTGAAATGGGCTTCAAGAAGGCCTGCTTTAAATGCCAGGAAAATCTGGATAGTAAAAGACCATTGTGCAGGGTAATGAGGTGCCCACGAATATTTAAGACAAGTTGAGGCTGGATAGATCAGGGAGGTGTTGTGCTCCCAGACACACCCATGAAGGCTAGTTAGAAAGCCAGTGTTATCTTGGAGACTGCAGGAGTCAGAGATGCAGACAGGGGACAGGGCCAGGGTCAGTACCCCTTTCCCTCCTGCCCAGGACAGAGGATTGAACCCAGGGCCTCCACATTGATCTGTATCCCCATCCTTTTTTTTTTTTTATTTATTTTCCTTTTTTGGCCCTGGGGATTGAACTCAGGGCCTTGTGCTTCCAAGTTTTTTTTTAAATTTTGAACCAGAGTCTCACTAAATCACGATATTGCCCTGACCAGGCTCGGATTTATGATCCTCCTGCCTCAGCCTCCCATAGTGCTGGGATTATAAGCGTGAACCACCTCTGCTGACTCAAAGCCACTTTAATCCCTGTTAGAGGTGGATATTGTTGGAAGAAGTTATCATTTTAATCTGTTTTAGTTATGTAAATCTCAACACAAATGAATATTTTTACCATGATGTCATTAGACACTATGAGCTATTTCAATTTCATTTTTAAATTTTAGGTATAGTTTGTTGTTCTGAGCTTTTTGTTTTTTTATGTTCTGGTTTTACTACTGAACTAGTTACCCTAAACCATTTTATTCTTAGATCAGGACATAAAGTGACAGAAGGATCTGTATTCAAATGTGACATTCCTTTCTATAAACCAGCCCTTGGTAGTAGTTCTGATCCATGGGGCTCTTTTTTGTATAGGTATGGTACTGGGGGTTAAACCTAGGGCTTTGTGCATAAGCAAGTGATCTACCATTAAGCTCTATTCCCGGCCTTCTTTACTTTTTATTTTAATATGGGATCTCAATAAATTGACCAGGCTGACCTCAAACTTGAGATCCTCCTGCCTCGGCCTCTTGAGTAGCTGAGATTACAGGCATCCACCACCATACCTTGCTTATTTATATTTTGCTTTTAAAATCATAATTACAGAAAATGTCACACATACACAATAAGAAAAAAAAATACTTGGAATCCGCCTGCATCTAAAAGCCAGCGTCAACAATCAGCAGCTCATAACTGCTATTTTCCCTATAGGATTTCCCTTCTTTGGAATCTTTTGAAACTCATCTCAAATAGGCCATTCCATCCATAAATATTTTAACATGTATCACTAAAAGATAAGGGGCGTTTTATTATATTTTAGATTTTTTTTAAAGAATCATACATACCATTATTAGACCTAAATCATTAATTAGTTCTTAATGTCAAATTAGTGCTCAAATTCAAATTTACCTGATTATTTTTGAAATCTGTCTATTTGGTTTAACTGAATCAGCATCCAAAAAGAACCACGCAGTACAAGGCTGGGGACTTAGCTCAGTGGTTAGAGTGCTTGCCTGGCAAGCACAAGGCCCTGAATTCGATCCCCAGCACCAAAAAAAAAAAAAAAAAAAAAGCCCGAAAAGAACCACACATTACATTTGTGGACATGTCTCTTAAAAATTGTTTATTCTACAGATTCTAACCCTGACCTTTTTTGTTTCTGTTGTTGAAGAAAATGATTTTTGTTCTCTAAAAATATCCCACATTTAAGATTTTGCTAATTGTATTCTTATGGTAAAATTTGACAAGTTCTTTTGTTTCTTTTTATTTTTGATAAACTGGTAATGAAATATAAAGGCTTGATGTGATCCTGGTAGCTTTCTGGCAAGAATACTTCCTAAGCGGCGGTATGTGCTCTCGTCAGAAGGCACACAATTTCATGGATTTTTTCTTCTTTGTGACATTATCAGCTATTGATCATTATATAGATCCATGATCTCATTAAGAGATTATTCCATTTCATTTGTTAGCTAATTAGTTATTTTGATGCACATTTATTAAGAAAAGCAGGTTGAATATTTGTTTCTTGTTCTCTCTCCCCTTTTTGCTAGGGGCGAAATTCAGGACCTTGCACATGCTAGGCAAGGGCTCCCCACTGAGCTATATTCCCAGCCAAATGCTTGTCTCTTAATATTTACAAGTCTTCAGAGCAATTATTTTGTATTCACTATTTCTTTTATCCTTATAAGCAACGCATGCTTAATATTTGATTTGAGTCCCGCAACCAGAAGGTTTTTTTCTTTTACTTTTCTTTTTTTCAGTATCAGTGAGCACTCATAATTTTATTACAGGCCATCAGCTTTTATCAGATCTTACCTGGAGGGTAGATTTTGATACGGAGAGAAGTTAGACTGAATTTACATTTGTGAAAGATCCCAGACACAGACTGTGTGCTCTCATATACACTATTTAACTCTTGCAGAAGTCTTGGTGCCACCATCTCTGTTTCTACAGAGCAGGAAACTTGGGTCCTCAGGTAGCCTTGTGACTGGGCCAAAGTTACACAGCAAGCAAGTGGTCAGACTCAGGTTTGTGTGACCCATGTAATGCCATGCACATTTTTAAAGGCATCCTTTAAAGAGAGCTCAGTGGTTAATCCTTGGGCCTCCTGTTTTATTTTTTAAATCACAGATCCTGCTCATTAGTAACTGTTTTGTAACCCAAGTTTGTCACTCTCATATTTTGAAAAGGGTGCCCTAGAATCTCTAAATCCCTTTCTGCCTTATAAACCAATGTATAGCTTTGAAAAACTTGTTGACTACATTTTGTTACATTTACTTATATGATTTTTTTTTTTTGGTTTTTTGAGACAAGGTCTCATCATATAGCCTAGGCTGGCCTTAAACTTGGGGCCATCCTTCTGCCTCAGCTTCCTGAGTGCTGGAATTACAGGCATGTGTCACACGCCCAGCATCACCATACTTTTTAAAACGATCAGATAGTCCATTTATTTAAATTCTGGGTTTCCAGTCTTAAGCACCCCCTCCCCCGAAATCCTAGTTAAATGTGTAATCTCCAAGAGTTTTTATTTCATCTGGAATTAATTTTTATAGTAAGCCATGCAATATATGGCAATATATGAATCCAATTTTCTTTTCTTTTCTTTTTTTTTTTTTTTTTGGTGCTGGGGATCGAACTCCGGGCCTTATGCTTGCTAGGCAAGCGCTGAGCTAAATCCCCAGCCCCTCCAATTTTATTTTCATCCAGATAGAGTTTCCATTTTAATTATTTCTTATTTATTTATTTTTTATAGACAAGTCTCACTAAGTAGTCTAGTCTGGCCTCAAACTCAAGACCCTCCTGCTTTGGCCTCCTGTGTGCTGGTATTATTTTCTTTTCTTTTTTAATACAGGGTCTCACTTTGTGGTCCAGGTTGGCTTTAGACTGTGTAGCCCAGGCTGGCCTCGAACTCCTGGCAATCCTCCTTCTCAGCCTCCCAGATGCTGAGATTATAGGCATATACCACCATACCCAGCTATGTGCTGGTATTAAAAGTGTTCATTACCACTTCCAGGCTTTTAAAATTTGTATGTTGTCATTTTTTAAATATGTAGTTGTTTGATAATACCCATGTAGAATTTATGAATAAATACATACACATTGTAAGAGCTGCATGTTCATTTAAGAGAAACCACTGCTTCTTGAGCACCTTAGGATGTTAGATTTTTGAGGGTAAGGATGATGTTTTTCCTTATTTTTGAATCCATAGTTTAGACTACTGTCTGCTGCACAAGGCATGTTTTCAAAAAATGGCTGTTAAGTAACTGAGTGAAGCTTCCAGTATCTGACACAGTATCATGTGATTTAAGCAACCCAACTATTAAGAAACTTGACATTCCAGTTTTGTCCTGTGTTAGGATATTCAAAGCTAAGAACTAGCAGTGACTCATGACAGGTAGTATAACTTCACTAGTGTCAAGTTCAGACACTTTTTGTATGGGGTTATGAATTCTTAAAACCTTAAAGACTTCCCTGAGGCTTGTAATTCATCAGTGCCTAGGAAATGTAATTGCATGTGTGTGTGTGAATGCATCTTTTCCTTTTCAAATGCCAATCATCTTTTCTTTACAATGGCAGGTTGGAGGAAAAATTAGTCTCTTTTATATTTTAATGGCAGAAGCATGATTATATTTAATTTTAGATCATGAACATCCAAAAGACAAAGACTATGGAACATATATTTTGGATAGTGTCAAAAATCTCTGCCATTATTTACTAGTTGGAGAAAAAAAATCACATTTTTCCCTTCATAATATAGAAATTAATCTTAGCAAAAAACCAAATTTACTTTCCTGTTATTGAGTTGTTTTTGATAATAATACTGAGCAAATTCAGCCAAATGGGTTATGTTTAACCTAGTTGTGCCCTTCGGATTTACTATATTTATTTATTTTTGGCATCTTTCTGCATTTGTAATTATTTTTGTTCTTTTCTGTCTTTTTTTTTTTCAATTCCAAAAGTTGACTGGTCTGATTGATTGTTGTAGAGCAGCTGGTGCTCCTCCTACTACTGGACATTAATGTCTCTCTTTTTAAAATTTAAACTCAGAAAAAAATTAAAAAAAATTAAACCGAGGGGGACGGGGATTTAGCTCAGTGGTTAGAGTGCTCTCCTAGCAAGCGCCAATGCCCTGAGTTCGATCCCTGACGCCAAAAGGAAACAAAACAAAACAAAAATTTAAACTCAGTATTTGCCTTCCACCCACTCCCTCTTGCAGTTTTGGGAAACACAAACCACGCCAGAGTTTTTTGCTGTAAGTCAAATGGTGTGAAATACACCAATGTGAAAGAGAGCTTTATCTGTTTTGTTGAGTTTATTATGAGAGGATAACAAGAACAAGGGAACACAAATAAACTCAAGTGCAAGTAACCGTTTGTTTTAAAAATTCACTTGCAATCAGAGTATGGGAGATACTAATACAGCATACTGTATTTTTATTATCACCCACGCTCATTCTCCACTGCAAACACTTTAAGTTTCATCTAACTTTCCTTCTTTCTTTCTTTATTTTGGTGCTGGGATTGAACTCAGGGCCTCACACCTGCTAGGCAAGCACAAGGGCCTGAGTTCGATCCCCAGCACCAGAAAAAAAAAAAATACTTAATGACGAATGTGAGAAAATTCTGATCAGGTCTCTAACAAGTAAAAAATTCATTCCAAACAGAAATTACAACTTCAAACAAAACTGTACACCAACAAAAAATGAACCGAGTAGAAAAAACCAAAACATTTTTTGAGATCATTAATTAGGACCCAAGAGGGAGGGTCAAATAGTATGAAATATGGAAAATGATGAATGAACCTGCTGTAAATAGGGAGGGAGGGAGCAGAGGGGAGGGGCGGGGGAGAGGGGGGAGAACCAAGATGCATCATGTATAGGTACAGAATAAATGTAATAAATGTGACCACTGTATGTAGAATGTACCAATACATGTTCTTGGTTTAAAGTAAAAAAAAAGAAATTAAAAAAAAAAAGAAATGAAAGAGTTGCTACAGAAGTAATGTTGCTTTCGAACTCCTGAACCCAGAAAAGGCGAGCCCTCCCGCCGCCGAATGCTGGGAATTGTAGTAGAGAAGGGCGATGGTTTCCCCGCCGGAGTCAAAGGGGACGGAGAATCTGTAGGTTCAATCCAGTGTCCTGGGTCCTCATTGGACTCGACCATTGAACGTTTAATACATTTCTCTAGTTCACCAATGAACGATTTACTCTAAGAAAGATTTCACTGATTGGATACACTGCCTCGCGTTGGACTCGTCCTCAGCCAATGGAGGAGTAGAACTGGCAGAGGTGACCGGGTCACTGGGGTAGAGTCTGCACAGCCTTCCCCGCCAGCGCCTTCGCTTTTTGGCTTCTTTCGTGGGGTCTCCCTGTTTGTGATTGCTCGAGCCGCGGCTGCGAACCGAGGGGCTTGCTTCGCGCTGTCTGGGTCCCTCTGCCTTATCTGTAATGCGGCTCTGATGGCGCGGCAGGCTCTGGACTCCTGAACCTCTGGAGCGGTAGGTAGGGTCCAGGGGCGGCAGACAAAGCGGTAAAGGAAGGCCGCGGAAAGCGGCCTCTGCACCTTGGCGGGCGTCCTGCCTTCCCTTCGGGACTCTGCAGCGTGTCTTACCCAGGCGCTTTAAAACGCGCTGCTCCCGTGTGTTCTGTGAAAGTGCTGTCTTCCTCTCCGTCGCCCCAACCTCCAACTTCCACCAGCCCAGCACTGTTAATAATGGATGTCATCTCGCCTCTTTCCTTCCTCTCTCTAGGTTGTTTCTTGGCGACAGTCAGTTTTATGCGTCTGCTCGTCTCCTGAGGAGGCAGAAGGATAATTCACGAGAGACTAGTGTTCACATCTCTGTATTATTGGGAGCATTTGTGCTGCTAGCAACTCCTTTCGTGATACTACCCCCCAACAATTCGGTGGAAGCAGAAGTCACCACAGGTTAAAGTATTGTGCTTGTTTAGTAATTGTCAGCATTCAATTTTATCTTCTCGGGTTCTCATTTGATTCTGAGATTTGGTTGGTTGGTAACGTCAAGAACTTGATGCTCAAAGGAGTTTGCTTAACTTCTCAAAGTACAGTTAGTTGCTAGTAAGGAGAAAGCCAGATCTATCTCGGTGCTTATTTTTTTAAAACAACCATAAATCATTAAGGACCTAGGTGATGTATCTTTTACAGGTTTTAGCATGTGATAGCTAAATAATTCTGAATCTATTGGTGGATTTTTACTGAAAGAAATCTTTGAGCCACCTGCCCAACTACAGGTGTCTTATATATATCTTAACTCCTTGCTTCTAGAAATGTAACTCCCTGACAAGCAACACTTGTAATCTTACTGAATCAGTGGGTTTTTTTGTTTTTTGTTTTTTGAAACAGGGTCTTGCTATGTAGTTCAAGCTGTATTTGAGCTTGCTATGTGGTTTAGGCTAGTGTCAAACTCACAGTGATCTTTCTGCCTCAGCCTTCCGAGTGCTGGGATTACAGTCATGCACCACCACTCCAGCCTTCAGAATTTATTTTTTAACAGGATCCCTAAGTTGTTCAGTGTACTTCTTAAAGTTTGGGGAGCATTAGTTGTCTTACTTGTCTAAACTGAATTAAACAAAAAAAGAAAATAAAGGCATACAGTATATATCCACTTGAGTTCTAATAAGCATGGAATGTAGAAAGACAAGGAAAAGTTTTTTCACAATTTCATCATTTGCTAGTGAGGCTATGATTTTTTAAAAAAAATTTTGTCTGTAGTGGCAATTTTAGCATAGGAGCTGAAAATAGTCACTCTAAGCTGCATTCTGAGCCTCCCTCCTTGCCACCCCTTTTTAAAATTTGAGATAGGGTCTTGCTGAGTTGCTCAGGCTGGATGTGAATTTTCTATTTTCTTGCCTTGGCCTGTCAGTGTTGGGATTGTAGGTGTGCAGCTCAGGTGCTAATTTTAAAAGTAAAAAGCAAACTGAGACAAATAAGTATTAATGGTGACAATTAAATATAATTTCAAGAATGTTATGTTTAACTACACAATCTGTGTAAAGTCTAGTTTCCCATTGTGGTAGCAACGCACAGTTTTGTTTTATTTAGCAAAACCTTCCAATTAGTTTCTTTGGAAGGGAAGGGTAGATTTGCTACTGCTATTCTTTTTTTTTTTTTTTTCAGTTTATTGATTATGTTATCTGGGATAATAAAACTGAAATTTAGTTCCAAATAACATAATTTTGTGTTGCTCAGTGATTAAAGAAAATTTCTTGTAGAGTTTTAATGTCTTATTTTCACCAGAAATCACCTGCTGTACTTATTAACACAAGTCTTGGCCCCTACCTCTAAAGATTGCTACTTGGGTCTGGACTAGCGCTTAGGAATTTGCATTTTAATAATAATCACAGTTTATTCTGATGGCTGTCAAGGTCCACAGTTCTTGATGTTAGTGTTTTCAGTAAAAACACAAGTAGAGGGCTGGAGATTTAGCTCAGTGGTTAGAGTGCTTGCCTTGCAAGCACAAAGCCCTGAGTTCGATCCCCAGCTCCAAAAAAAAAAAAAAAAGAAAAGAAAACAAATTTATTTGCTCTTGAGTGTAATGTAGAAGAAAATAGGAAATTCTTGTTTGGTTCTAATACATTATGATTCATTGACTTCTATAAAATTACTTATCAGCATTTCAAGTTATTTAAAAATATTTTGAGATCTACCAAATTGGGAATAGAGAATGTAGTATGGAATTAATTCTGTAATAATCATTTAAAGCTATTTTTCCAGCCTTTGAAAATACTTATTTCTATCAAACTATTTGAGTGTTGTAGTGAAATTAATGGAAATAACACAAGCCAGACGTGGTGGGCACTGCCTGTAATCCCAGCACTTAGGAGGCTGAGGCAGGAGGATCACCAGTTCAAGGCCAGCCTGGGCTACCTAGTGAGACTCTGTCTCAAAAAAAAAAAAAAACAAAAAAAAAAAAACAAACCCACAAACTAATACATAAGTTGGAATTAAAGTGCTAATTTTAGTTTGTCTGTTCCATTTTAACTATTCCATAGATTGCGTATATAAAATCAGCCATGTAAACTCTGCAGTCCAGAGATACTGCTCATTTAACAGGATTCGGGCAGGTAATGTTAGAAAAGGATGTCAGAGTAACTTGATATTATTGAAAATATTAGAATTAGAAAATAAAAATGAACTCTTAACAGTGAGCAGTTCTTTTTTTAAGATTTGTACAAAACGTCTCTAACTTAGGGGACAAATGACAGCTTCTGCCTGCCTTTCTTGGTTTCATTTAAGCCTCTTAGGAAATGTGGCACTTGACTACAGCTCTGCCTGTTATGTTAGATAAGTTCTTTGATGACTGTTGGTATTCCCAACCTTTTCTTAGGCGGATCCTGGTTTGAACCCTTTTCTCGTCAGTGGGCTTTGAAGATTGCAAGTTTTAACTGTTTTGACTTTTGTTCATCTCAAAGGAGCAGGGAGGTTATACAGACACACCTCTTTTAACCGCCGAGTTCATTTTCTGCGACTAGGTTGTTAACTGAATTAGTCACTAAATGAGGAATTGTACATAGTATGTACATTACAGTATTTAGAACAGAGAAATGGTCAAAGGAAACGCCAACTTGATGACTTTGTTTTTATTTGTGTAACTCTTACATGAACTACTGTAAAGTATAACAATATAAAACTACAGTACCGTACAGTATAATTAGCAAAAATTACAATAATGTATAAACAAGGTGTATTGTACCAAAAAAAAGACATTGAGGCTATATGCCTATATAAGCAAGGTGTACAGAACTGTAAAAAAAAGATGGGTTGTAAATTGATTGGAGTGGCGGGTCATAAGTCTAAACAGCACCCCTTGGTGGTAAGCCTGACCAGTGTTAAACGTGTAGGTCATTAAACAAGGAATAGCTGTATATAACTTTTTAAGGATCATTTCCAAGGCATAATGATCTAATCACCTTAGGACACCTTAGATAAGAATGGAACCCTGTAGTTTCAAGGCTTGCATTCTGTGAAATGGTCATCACCCAGCATACTTTTTCTTGGGATTTTGAACCAGTAATTGATTCTACAGGTTCCATTTTGAGTAGAACGTGTGCTAGTGATAGCATTTAAAACTTACAGATAAGGTGGTTTGTAAATAGGGATATTCAGAATATTCAGGTGTTATAGAGACACCTTTGGGCAACATACCCTCAAATGCCTTAGTCTTTTTTTTTTTTTTTTTTGGTTGGTTGAGGAAGAGTCTTGCTATGTAGTCCAGGCTGGCCTTGAACTCACTAGCCCAGATGGCCTCGAACTCATGGCAATCCTCCTGCCTCAGCCTCTGGAGTACTAGGCATGTGCTACCACCCCTGGCTTATCCTGACTTTTTAGAAGTGACTATAGTGACTGTAGTATTTTCGTTTTGAGAGAATTACTGGGTAAATATTACCCTACTCTAAAGTCTTCTTTTCTCAGTGTCTTCTGTTTGCATTTGCTTAGAGATTTTCTTTTCATTGTGGATGTGTGGTTTTCTTTTTGTTTTTTTCAAACAGGGTCTCACTGTGTAGTCCAGGCCAGCCTTGAACTCACTGTGTAGCTCAGGCTGGCCTTGAATTTACTATCCTGCCTCAGCTTCCTGAGGGCTCAGATTGCTGGAAAGTGCCACCATCCCAGGCTGAAGTTTTTTTTTTTTTTTTTTTTTAGTTAATTTAATGTGTTTTTTCTGGAATATGATTTTCTTTTGCCATATGTCATTAAAGATGCTTAGCAGTAGTTTTAAAAATGCTAAGTTATCTTAATACTACTTATTGAACAGTCTTTTTTCATTGATTTTTTTTTTTGACACCACGTAATTTAAAACTACCATTTATCGAGCACTTTGTGTTAGCCACTGATCTAAGCACATTGCGTTGTCATTTCATCTGGACAATAAGCTATTTGGTAGTTGTTGTGATTAAACGCATTTACAGATGAAGAAACCTATAAAAAGAGTTTACAGTATTTTCCTAAAATCAGTTTTAAAGTGATAGAACCTATGTCTGACTTAGTTGGTAGCTTTCTTATATTGAATTGCCTAAGTAACTTTCTTGGAGAAGTATCTTGTTTTTCTTCTCCCATTAGTACTACTGCTTTATTCTTATCTTTCATAATTTCAGTACATGGTAAGACCAGTTCTACTTTATTGTCTTTTTCCTTGAGAAGAACTTTAACTATCTTCTGGACTTAACAGAATAATTTTTTGACTACCACCCTGACATTTGTCATTATTAGGCATTATTAGTGAAGTTAACGTTAAACTTTTTTTTTTTTTTTGGTGCTGGGGATCGAACTCAGGGCCTTGTCCTTACGAGGAAAGCACTCTAATCACTGAGCTAAATCCCCAGCCCCATACTTTGTTTACTTTTATGGAAAAAAGTTATACTGAAATTAAAGGACTGTATTGAAAGTTGAAAGACTGCGGACCAGTTTAGGAAACAGTAACTTGAGATTTAAACCCAGTTTATGGACTAGCTGGGTGACTTGGGACAAATTATTTAACTTCTCTGTGACTGTTTGCTTATCTGTTAGATGAATGACCTCAAATTCTACTTCCTCCTTCCTATTGCTTTTCTAGGAGGCTGCAGAAGATGAGACAGAGAGGGACAGATTTGTTTAGGATTGAGTTCAGATTCATTGTGTTCTTCCAAACTGCTGGACTTAGTCATGGGCTATGTGGTTTCTGTGGTTTCTGATCTTCATTTACAGCTGCCTTTGATGCCTTTTTCTTAGGAAATTTTATCTTTTGTAGACCCAGTATGCTGGGTTTTTTGTTCACAGATGAATAAGGACCAGAAAGAGAAAGAGGGAAAAAAGAAAGCAAGCTATCAGCTAGTCAGATTTCCCTGAGGCACTTGTTTTGGGACCAGAAATGTTCAAGGGGAAAATAGCTCCAGCAGTGTTACAGTCTGAGAAGTATAGCAAAGGTTACAAGCTTGAATTGTAAAGATCTTGTTTATTGTGACTTTAGTGTTAAAATATGTATTGCTAAAAAGGAATTTATTGGAATATCAAGGATGACATATGTTCTTTAAACATTGTGCACACAAAAATAACTTGATTTCTTCAGTCTGCGTCTTAGTTTCATTTTATTTTTCTCAAAGTATGGAATTGCCAATTCTCTGTATTGTAATTTAGATTCATCTGTTTCTTGCTAAAGATGTAATCCTGGTTGTTTAACAAATGCAGTAATTTACCTTAGTGACTTAGAACTAATTTTGCGAACCTTTTCTACAGAATTTAAGAAGATTTTATTCATGTGCATGGCATAGAAGATGAATTCTTCCTCCTCCACCATGAATGAAGAACCTGACGCTCTGTCAGTAGTTAACCAGCTGCGGGATCTAGCAGCAGATCCGTTAAACAGAAGAGCCATTGTCCAGGATCAAGGATGTCTACCCGGCCTTATTTTATTTATGGACCACCCCAACCCGCCAGTGGTTCACTCAGCTTTGCTCGTAAGTTGCCTTTGGCATTTTCAGTCTCAGTGTTTTAATTTTGCAATTAAGGAGAATTTGAGAATGTATTGGTTGACATAGTAAAAAAAATTAAGGGACCAGACCAAATAATAGTCTGTTATTTCTGTATGTACAAACATAGAGAAACTATAGTACATGAATTCTCTAGCAAGCTGCATTGTTTTTGTTCTGTAACACAACTGGTAGCATACTACATACATGAAATCTTCTACTACTTTCTATTTTTAGTTAAGAGGATAATCTCTTTTGTTCATTTGTTTTTTGTGGCACGAGGGTTTGAGCGCAAGGAGCGCCGAGCTCTATCCACAGCCCTTTTTATTTTGTGACAGGGTCTTGCTAAGTGGTACAGGCTGGCCTTGAACTTGTTTTCTCTTGTGTCAGCCTCCCAAGAAGATGAGATTGCAAGCATCTGCCATCAAACCCAGCTTGTTTTATTTTTGAGATGGAATTCTCACTGTTGCTCAGGCTAGTGATTGTCCCACCTCAGCCTCCCAAGTCGCTTAGACTGTAGGTATGCACTCCGCTCATAACCATTTATTTCTTTTGTGGTGCTGAGTGCAAAACCCAGGGCTTCACAGATGCTAGGAAAGCACTCAGCCGCTAAAGTACATCCCCTGGCCTGTTAGCTGCCAGAAGCCGTGAGACTGTATCATATCAGTCTAGATAGACACTTAAATTAAAAAGGCACTCTTTTGGTTTTGGTACTGGAGTTTGGACCCAGGACCTTACTCACGCTAGATAAATACTCTGTCACTGAACTACATCTGTCCAGGCTGTCCTCGAACATGCAGTCCTCCTTCCTTTGGGTCCTGAATGGCTGGGATTGCAGGCATCTGACTCTTCACCCAAGCTAGTTTTCAAACTTTTTTTTGGGTGCTGGGGATCAAACTCAGGGCCTTGCATTTAGCTAGGCAAGTGCTCTACCACTTGAGCTGAATCCCTAACCCCTTTAGAACATTTTTATCACCTTAAAAAGAAACTGCTTTTTGCCTTTTGCTCCTCAGTCCCACAACCTCTGTCCCTGTTTAACTACCAGTCTTTTTGTCCGTCTAGATTTGCCTATTCTAACAAGAATGCCTATAGATTTTTCATGTACATAGAATCGTATAATATGTGGTCTTTTGTGACAGTTTCTTTCACTTAGTGTAATGTCTCAAAGTTTATCTATACTGCCGCATGTATCAGTACTTGATTTCTTTTTGAGCCTGAATAATAGTCTATTGTATGTACATGATGCATTTTGATTATCCATTCATTAGCTGATGGATGTGGGATTTGTCATTTTATATGAGAAAGAAAGTTAGGAAAATATAGAAGATCATAGCTAATAATGCAAAAAGAATTATGAGAAATATGGGGGCTTGAGAAACATGTTAAAGAACAACATAAGGCAACAGATGAATACAGAATGTGATAATTTCTTGAGGACAAATAATCTGATTCCTTGAATAGTAACTGGCGTTAAAGGAAAGGCAGTTGGGGTAAAGGAAGGAATGGTAGTAACTATTATAGATTTTGGGGGGGTTGGTGCTGGGCATTGAACGCAGGCCTTCTGCTTGCTAGGCAAGCACTCTACTACTGAGCTAAATCCTCACCCCTCCTTATAGATTTTTATTTGTTTATTTATTTTGGTGCCGGGGCTCAAACTCAGGGCCTTGTGCTTGTTAGGCAAGCACTATAATCACTGAACTAAACCCCCAACCCCCTCATTATAGATTTTTAAAAGACATGTATTATAGATTTTTAAAAGACAATGTAAGGGCCATATCAGCCAAGTGTAATATGAGTCCACATTTTGGATCCTGTTTTAAACTAGTTGACCAGAAATAATTTTTAAATGGCTAGAAATGAATATGAATAGTAGATATTAAAGAATCATTATTACTTTTGCAAGATACTACAATAGTAATACCATTAATTTAAAAAAATAATTTTCTGGGAATGTACCGAAATATTTACGAAGGAGATGATGTATTCTCTAACTAGGTTTTTCATAAAATATTCTGTTGTGGCTGTGGGCAGGGAGACAGATGAAACAAAATTGCCAAGTAGTTGGTAATTGTTGAAGCTGTATGATAGGTACATGGGGTTTGCCACATATGTATTCTACTCTTGTGTACTGTAAAATTTTCATAACAAAAAATGTTTAAAAGAAAATTAATGTGGTAAATTTTACTCACTGTCCTTAAGGACTCATGATGAAGTCCACATTTAGTCTAATTTCACAAGTTTGTACAAATTCAAGTTTTTTAGTTTGCCTTCACAGAGTGAAATTTAATGGACAAACTGACATTGATATAAAAGTGAACAATAGTAACAAATGGGAAAAACTGCCTAGCTTCTAATTTGGATACTGCTCCAGTAAGAAACTAAAGATGAGAAGAGAGAGGTGTTGGTCTATAGGTAGGCTGAAGGAAGTCTTTTTAGAACATGTTTAAATTCAGAAGGCAAGGGTGGCCAGAGTAGAAAAATTAGAAGGATTTCTAATTATTGAAAATGGGAAAGGTTGCTGACTGAGGAGGATGGTAAGGTTGCTTAGTGCTGCTGAGGTACTAATTAGTTTGGTAGCACTGAATTGTGACATGACTTGATCATGATACTCCTTTTTCTCTTTTGGGCCTAATACAAGCCCTGAGAGCCAAATAGGTGAATTGTCCTGAGTTGATACTTGGCTGGGTAAGTTGGACAGAATGATAAACAAGGAAGTTTACGTTTTTTGCAACAGAGTGGTTGAAATGATAGACTGTAGGTGCTAGACTGAATGGTAAGGGAAGAAAAATTATAGAGGAATGGAGTCACATTGAGGGATCAGTGGGCAAAAGTTGCCCATGAGGTTGAAGAACAGATTTCAAAATACTCTTTTATTGTCACAGTTGGTTATTGTATATCCTTTTGTTGTTATTTTAATTTACTTAATGTTTACTGTTTTACACTATGCATTTTTAACTTACCAGTCTATCTTTATGGTGACGGGGATCGAACTCAGGCCCTTGAGCTTGCGAGGCAAGCACTCTAATCACTGAGCTAAATCCCCAGCCCACCAGTCTATCTTTAAATGAATCATACATTTCATGTATAGTATGAAAATCATAAAATAGTATATTTCCTTTCCTTTCTCACATCTTTAGTTGTATTTTTGTCTTATATTTTACTTCTGCATGTGTTTAAGCATCTACATCTACAGTACATTTTCTTTTGCTTTAAACAGTTATCTTTTTCTGCATCTATAGAGATGATAATGTGATTTTTGTCTTTCTGTTTATGTAATATATTTATTACATTTATTGATTTGCATGTGTTGAGCCATCCTTGCATCCCCTGGAATGAAGCCTACTTGGTCATGATGTGTGATTTTTTTTTTTTTTTTCCCCTTGAGACAGGATCTTGCTGTGCACTTCAGGCTGGCCTTGAACTCACTGTCGTAGCCCAGGCTACCCTTGAGCTCTCAGTAATCTTCCTGCCTCAGCCTCCCAAGTGCTGGAATTATAGGCGTCTGTTGCCATGCCTGATTGTGTGATCTTTTTGATGATTTGTTGTATCCTATTTGGTGCCTGGTAGTTTCTAATCAGGTGCCGGTTAAAATTTTGTTTTTCGAGGGAGCCTTTTCTACAGGATCCTACAGCTTTGGTGAATCACCCAACTTCCCGAGCATGGAAACTGTTGTACTCCAGAGACAGGAGTCAGCCAGTACATAGTGTGCCAAAAAAGGAGGGTCACCAGAGAGGCAAAAGTATCGCATGCTTTCACAGGAAGCTACATGGTCACACAAAACCATGACCCATCCCGGCGGCTGACGATGACAGGAGCTGAGATGCTCTATACATGGTTTTGACTTTTCACTTGGTCTTCAATACCCAGCAGAGAATTATAACCCAAAGATGTATAAGAGGGGTTAGGGATTTAGCTCAAGTGGTGGAGTGCTTGCCTAGCAAGTGCAGGGCTCTGAGTTTGATCCGCAGCACCAAAGAAAAAAAAAAAAGTGATGTATAAGAATAATACCATTGTAATAAAGGCTAGGTATAGAAAGGGGCCCCAATCACTGACCCCTCCTGTCAGTTTCCAGCTATGCCTAAGCTGACCACTGTTATGGTTCATGATGCTATAAAGCTACAGTGAAAGCTATAAAGATCTGCAACTCCTTAGCTAAAGTCATCCTTCAAAACCACCAAAACTCTCCATCTTCTTACAGCTGAAACTGGAGAGACTTATGACAAAGAAATATCAGATTTACAGATAACCTCAAGCAGTAGAGAGGTCTAAGAGCCAGCTAGTTACAATTGGTATTTGAATCCCTTAAGAGCAGTGTCTGGATGTGGCTCTTTTCCTTAATTTGTCTTTCCATTCTAGTGCTCATGCTTTGGTTGTATGTGCTTTAATGTCTTGGAAAAATTTGTTGATTTTCGCGTAGAGGATGCCAAATGCCAAGTGATTACAAAGATGGAACCGACAACAAATGTGCCAGGCTCCTTTTATCGGGATCCACTAGATTGAAATTGTAAAGAAAGTTAGTAACTGCTAACCACAGCATGATTTCTATCCAAGGCACATTAGATTAGCTCTCTGGAGAAAGCCGCTGACCCTTCTCAGCTTAGAGCCGCTAGATCAAAACTTGGCCTATTCTCCCCTAAATGCAATTAGACACACCTCTTGAGAGGGGAGAATATTATAGGCAGCTCAGTTAGATAAAAATTAAAATACAATCCGAAAGGGACTGAGCTCTCAAGGAAGGAAGTGCACAAAATGAGAACACATCAGAACTGGGGGGAGGTGCATCTGAAGAAGGCAAGACCCGAGATTAAAGTCACAATGGCCAGATTTACATATTTCCCTAAGGGATGAATGGAAGTTTGAGATCATACTGTAATTGGTACTACTTTTGGGATTTCCCATAGAAATAGACCGTTATCTGATTAGGGGTGGGCTGTCCTTTCCTACCCACTAAGACTAAGACTAAAGACAAGATTAAGACTATAGATTATCAACCAGAGTTAATGATGTCATTCATATGCCCTTGCTGTGTGCCCCACTTCCCTACTGGATCAATGTTAGCTAAGCGGCTATACTTGTAATCTTATTGCTTGATTATAGTTTGACCCACACTGTACCTACCTTGTGACTTTTCTCTATAAAACATTCTTGAAGAGATGACCTCAGTGGCAGCCCAGTCAGGACCCCTGCTGTCTGTCTTTCAGGAGGTATTCCTGTTCCCTAGTGAAACCTTCCCACTCTTCAAAAAAATTACATTTTTGCATTTGGGAATTTTTAAAAATATTCTTCTAAATATTCTTGAACTTTGTTCTGTATTGCTGTTAAATTATTTGGAGTAGCTTTGGTTCTTTCTAGAATTGTCTTGGGCTTTATTAGGGTGGAGCCAAAGCAACCTTAGTTCCGTGATACCTCCACTGCTATGGTGAAGTTCTTTTGAGGGTTCTCCCTCGTGGCCCTTGTATGGTGAGGTCTTTATACCTTTGGCTGGCGGCATCCCAAACTATTCCCAGCCTGTTGTGAGTTACAGGATTTGTTTTCCCTGCCTTCCGATGGGTTTATTCCCTAGCAATGTAGCTTTTTATCCCAGGCATGAGCAGATCATTATTCAGTCAGATTCTTGGATCCACTCTGTAGATCTCTGGGGCTCTTGCTATGCAGATCCAAATTCTAGCCGCTGCAGCCACTTCAGTTTTGATCTCTGCCCCCTGAACTCAACAGGATGATCAGGCTTCATTTGGGTTTTTCTTCCCTATGCTGCAATCTGGAAACATCTTCAGTAGCAGGAAAGTGAAGTAATTATAGGACACCTACCTCATCATTTCTACTCTCACAGTTTGTAGTCCTGTATTGCCTCTTGACCAGTATCTGAAGATGGACATTTGATTGATGTTGTCCTGTCTTTTAGTTTTTGTAGAAGGAGGGGAGTTGCCATAGGAATTAAGCATTTTTGGACTGAAGCAGAAGTGACAGTAGGAGTAATTTGCAGAAATGAGAAGTTGTTGGGTTTGTGCCTTTATAAATGGTACGTTTTTACAAAGACAGGGCACTTTGGAAATGGAAGACAAAAGACCCATAGAAATGTGAAAGGTCAGTGGATAGAGATGCAGAGTTTTGGATGGTGTAGCTCACAAGATACTCCCTAGCAAAGTTAGTTTAGATCACAAATAGAAAATTTGTGAGCATTAGTTTATCTTTGGTTTTTCACTTTGAAAAAACATTTTTAAAAGATGTATAGTAAAATAGAGTCAATTTATTTCATAAAGGTGTTGTATGTTTTGTCCCTTTTGGCAATTTAATTTGTAAAAAGTATCTAGGGACATGGTGGCTATTGCTATTGTGACTATTTGAAATTAGTAAGTGGGATATAGTTCCTTGCTTGTGTCCTTGTCAAGATGCAGTAGTAAAAATAAAACCAGAACAACCTAATTTTGACCTTGCACATAAGCTAGGAACCTTCGTTTCAAAGAGCAAATTCAACTGCTATAACTCAGGGTTATTTCTCCATAGGAGGTTGTTCTGATTATCACATCTCAAGAAGAGTTTCTAAACACTTCAAAACTAGTTAATCTAAAAATAAAAACCGTATTTTCTCTCTTTTTGCTCTTGCAGTAAATTAGTGGTTTAACTTTTGAATAACAGGGACATGTGAAGTAACCTATTGTTGTTTCCTGCTGTAGGCTCTTCGATATTTGGCAGAATGTCGTGTGAACAGAGAAAAGATGAAAGGAGAATTGGGTATGATGTTAAGCTTGCAAAATGTTATACAAAAGTAAGTACAACAGCTGCTGACCTCTATTGTGGTAGAAAATGGGTCTTATTAAATATAAACTTTTAGCATATATTGAAGTTTTGTATGGTTTTTTGAGACAGGGTTATGCTATGTAGTCCAGGCTGGGCTTGAACTCACTATGTAGCCCAGGCTGGCCTTCAGCTTGGGCTAGTTCTCCTGCTTTAGGCTCCTGAGAGTGAATTACAGGCATGTGCCACCATGCCAGGCTTTATTTTCTTATTTTTTATTCATTTTATTGTAAAATTTTAATTGCAATTATAGCATACCTTTATAGGTTATATGTCTAAAAATGTTTTCATGGTTAATCTTACAGTTATTGATAAACATTGATATTAACAGTAGTCCCAATAAAAATGTTCAGATTTTATGAATTATTTATTTTTATGTTTATTTTGTGGTACTGGGGAATGAACCCAGGGCCTTTGCACTGAGCTACATCCCCAACCTTTGTTATTTTTTATTTTGAAGCAGAGTTTTACTAAGTTGCCCAAGCAGGACTCAAACTTGCAATCATCTTCCTGACTCAGCCTCCCGAAATTCTGAGATCACAGGTGTGCCCTACCATACCTGGCTTCAGATTTCATTGACAATATGCTTACTAATGCCATTCTTATATATAATTTTTGTTTAAAAAGAGAATATTCTAATATTGTAAGAAGTTTTAGTAATTGTACATAGTAGCAGAGCAACACAAATGATTAATCACATTTGATAATATGTAGTATTATAGTATAGTGCCATATTCTTTTGTTCCTCCATCCTGGTTTTACTCAAAATAACTTTCATCAAGATCATGATAATTAAAAGATTTTGATGAGATTTTCATGAACTTCAATGAGAGGTCTCTTGGAGGCTTCTTAGAGCCATTAATTTGATTTTTTTAGCAAATGAGCATTTTGCCGGTCTTGGTGATGTATATGTGTAATCCTGGCCAGTTGAGAAGTTGAGACAGGAGGATTGAAAGTTTGAGACCAGCTAGGACAACTTATTGAGATCCTGTCTCAAAATAAAAAACCAATATAAAAGTGGCTGGAGATAAAGCTCTGTGCAAAGCACTGGATTTAATTCTCAGTACAGCAAAAAACCAAAAAAAGGCGAGTGGTTTATGTGTTATTTATTTATTTTTTAATTTAATTTTATTTTAATGGTACATTTTAGATGTACATAGTGATAACATTCATCACGGGATTTGTACCTGTACATGACATATCTTGTTGCTTCTTTTTTTTTTTTCCATTCCCCTCTCCTCCATTCACCACGTCCTCCCTCCTTATTTACAAGCACTTTGTTTCCATTTTTTCCTTCCATTTCCTATTTCTCTTGTCCCTCTGTTCCTCCCCCCCCCCTTCTTCCCCTTCCCATTTGAACACTTTCTTTCCTTTCCCAGTATAATACATTTTAGGGTTAGTCTTTATTTACACTTTCATTTACTCATACCAGAGAAACAATGTGGTATTTAAGCACATATGTCCGATTTATTTCCCTTAAGAGTATGGTCTCAAGATGCATCCATTTACCTCGAAATATCTCAAGCTTATTGTTCTTTATGCCAGAGTAGTACTCCACTGTATAAAAAAACCCCACATTTTCTTCATTCTTTCCGCAGTTGATGGGCATTTGGGCTGTTTCCAAGATTTAGCTGTTACAAACTGTGCTGCTATAAACATGGGTGTGTGTGTATTGCTGCGGTATGATGCTTTTAATTCTTTTGGGGAGATACCAAGAAGGGGAATAGCTGGGTCAAATGGAATCTCTAGTTACCTGAGGAATCTCCACACTGATTTCCATAGCGGTTGTACCAGTCTACATTCCCACCAACAATGGAGAAGTGTTCCTTTTTCTCCACAGCCCCTCCAGCATTTGTTACTGGCTGATTTGTTGGTAATAGTCATTCCTTCTGGAGTGAGGTGCAATCTCAGGGTTGTTTTAATTTGCATTCTTGAATGACCAGTGATGTTGAAGATTTTTTCATATGTTTATTTGCTGTTTCTACTTCTTCATCTGAGAAGCATGTATTCATTTCAGTTGCCCACCATTGAATTGGGTCTTTAAATTTGGGGCGTCTGATTTTTTTGAGTTCTTTATATATTCAAGATGTTAGTCCTTTGTCAGAGGAATAGCTGGCAAAAATTTTTTCCCACTCTGTGGGTTGTCTCTTCGCTCTGGTGGTCGTTTCTTTTGCTATGCAAAAGCTTTTAAATAAGATCAGGTCCCAGTTGTTGATTCTTTGTGATATTTCCTGTGCAATTGGGGATTTGTTCATAAAGTCCTTGCCTACACCTATGTCTTCAAGAGTTCTACTATTCTATCTTCCACCAGACTTAGTGTTTCTGTTTTAATATTTAGATCTTTGGTCCACTTTGATTTTAGCTGCATGGGTAAAGATATGGGTCAAGTTTTAACCTTTGGCATGTGGAGAGCCAGTTTTCCCAGCACCATTTATTCCAGTGAGGCTATCTTTCTTCCAGTGAAGTTGTTGTTTGGCCCCTTTGTCAAAGATAAGGTGACTGAGGGTGTTTGGACATGTTTCTTCATCTTCTAATCTGTTCCATTGGTCCTGGGGTCTGTTTTTGTGTCAGTACCATGCTGTTTTTATTATAGTAGCTTTGTAGTATAGTTTTAGGTCAGGGATTGTGATGGCCCCTGCTTTGCTTTTGTCGCCCAGAATTGCATTTGTTATTCTAGGTTTCTTTTGGTTCCAAATGAATTTTAGGATTGTTTTTTCTAATTCTGTGAGGTATGCTATTGGCAATTTAATTGGGATTACATTAAATCTGTTTAACAGTTTTGGGAGTATGGCCATTTTCACTATATTGGTTCTTCCTACCCAGGAGCAAGGGATATCCTTCCATTTTCTGATACTCTTAAGTGAAATAAATCAGACATACATGTTTAAATACTGCATTGTTTCTCTGGTGTGAGAAACTGAAACTGTAAATAAAGACTAAAATGTATTATACTGGGAAAGGGAAGAAAGTGTTGAAATGGGAAGGGGAACAAGGGAGGAGGAGGGGGAAAGGAACAGACACACAAGAAATAAGAAATGGAAGGAAAAAATGGAAACAAACCTTTTGTAAATAAGGAGAGAGAAGGAGGGAAGGGAGGGGAGGGGAACAGTAAAAAAAGAAGCAGCAATATTTGTACCTGTATCATGTACAGGTACAAATCCCCTATGATGAATGTTATCACTATGTACATCTAAAATGTACCATTAAAATAAAATTAAAAATATAAAATAACAGTGAGACCATTGCATTGATTTGAAATCCTTTTAAAATCTTTCTTTTTTTTTTTTTTTGGTTCTTTGAGGCAGGGTCTTACTGTGTAGTTCATTCAGGCTGGCCTTGAACTCACTATGTAGCCCTGGTTGGCCTTGAACTCGTGGCCATCTTCCTGCCTCAGCCTCCTGAATGTTAGGATTATAGGCATGTGTCACCATGGCTGGCTAAAATGTTGCCATTTTTAAGTAGAGAGAAATTGGGGCTGCTCGGTGGTAGAGCACTTTGCCTAGTATGCCTGAGGCCTGGATTTGATCCCCAGCACTGAACAATGAGAATTAAAAAAAGGTAGAAAAATCTCTTGTGGTTCACATGGTTTTACCAAAAAAGAAAAAGTTTTTCAGAAAGTAATTTATTACTCTATACACATGGTAAAAATTATGGAACTGTGAAACGGGAATTTTAAATGCTTCTAGTGGAGGTATTTAATATTTCATTTAATTGTTTTTGCTAACCTAAGTAAGAGGCCACATGAGTCTATAACATTTTGTTAATTCTCAAATTTTTTTCTTTTTGCCATAGTGGAGATTGAACCCAGGGCCTCATACATGCTGGGCAAGTGCTCTACCACTGAGCTACACCCCCATCCTTTTCCCGTTTTGAGACTAGGTCTCACTAAATTGCCCAGGCTACAGTTGAGCCAGGTGTTCTCCTGCCTTGCCCTCCCAACTTTCTAATTAAAGAAGTGTGTTTTACAAGTTATCATAACTGCGTGTATCACTTTTGCAAATTTTCTATATGAATAAATGACTCTGTCCTCCCTCAGTTGCTGCTAATACAGAAGCCTCTAAAACAGGTTAATGCAAGAATTAAGCTCTAAAGCCCAAAGGAATCCATTAAATGGGATGAATTGTCTTCTCTGATATGTCTGAAATGATTCTAGTATACTACTACTCTTGAGAGAATTGAAAAGATACTTACCTCCTTTTTTTTTTCCCCTCTTTAATAGAGCTAATTCTTTTGCAGAACCTCAATTCAGAAAGGGTACCAGAGAAATGGTTAGAGGCAAAGGAACAATAATTGACCAGGAAAAGAAGGTCTAGTTTAAGGAAGCTAGTAGCAGAAACACATTTCTTTTTTTCTAAAACTGGTCCAGCCCATATGGTAGTCATTAGCCACATGCGGCAATTTAAATCAATTAAAATGAAATTTAAAAATCAGTTCCTAAGGGCTGTGGGTGTTGCTCAGTGGTAGAGTGCTTTCCTAGCATGTGCTTATGAGGCCCTGGTTTCATTCCCTAGTAGCACAAAATAAAAATCAATTCCTCAGTCACACTACCTATATTATAAATACTCAATAGTCATGGAGCTAGAGACTATTTCCATCACCTCAGAAAGTTGTGATACAGGTAGGTGTGCTGGTGCATGCTTGTAATTCCAGCACTTGGGAGGCTGAGGCAGAGGGGTCAGCTGTGAGCTCAAGACCAGCCTGGGCTACGTACTACATAAAAAGACCTTGTCTCAAAACAACAAAACATGCAGGACACACACACGCGCGCACACACACACACGGGAAAAAAGTTCTGATGGAGAACACTGTTCTATAACTTCTTTGCTGACTTGCATACAGGACTGTTTTTGTATTTTATGTTATTTTTATTTCATGGATTAGTAACAAATTTTATTGGAAGAATTACTGAGTCAGACATATATTTGTGTCTTTACCATTATTAAAATTTTTAAAATGGTACCATTAATACATATGTAGTGATTTCCATCTTACAGGATTTTTTCAAATATTGAATAGTATTTCTACATTAAAGTTCTGTTACTCTCTCATTTGAAATCAACTTTAAAAACAATTTAAACCATTTTTGTTGAAGTTGATGAAAGACAGTTTGGATAGGGATGTAATCTCATTGAAGCTGATTTAAAAAAATTTTTATTCCCATTTTTCCCATTACATGCTCTGTAAATTTACGATAGAATTGCAAATGAGCGTATAAAATGTTCTGAAATAGTATGTTTAAAAATTTATATGTGAAGGTCATTAGGTGGTTCTCTTTTGATATGGACATCTAAGAACTATTGATGATGAAAGGGAGTAACAAAACATGTACACTTTTCCCCTCTTAAATTCACAAGTGCTTGTATCATATCCTCATAGTCTGTATATCTTGGACTTAGTTAATAATTAAAATATCTGAGAATGATGGTGACCCTTTCAATAAGCTGTAAAACAGCTATCGTGAAAAATAATTTTTAAAAAGTCTTTTTGATAACTTTATTTAACCCAGAGTAAAGTCATTCAAAATAATTTATTTCTGTGTTTAACAGTGGCCCAAAAATCTCATATAATGAGTGTCTGCCACTGCACACATTCTAGATGTGTAAATCTGATGTGATAGATAAATCTGAATGTCATAAATTGAAGAATTCAATGTATTCGTTCAGTAAACAAAAGGCTTGCAGTTTTTTGTTAGGCTCTGTGGAAGGTACAAAGGGAGTGCATCCCTATTCTCTACTCATAAGGAGTTTATACATATGTGAAAGAAATAGAAAATTAAGATCAGTATTATAAGTACAAGTGTAAGTACTTTGAATGTAGAGGGAGAAGTAGGTTATGGGGAGTAGTTCATATAGAAGACAGTAGAAATAAGAGTTGGATAGTCTGTAGTCTGGCTGAAGCGCTTCTGCCTGAAGAAAGGCATGAACCTATGAAATGCCTTCCAGAACAAAGAACAGCGTAGAAGAATATGGCCAAGCATTAGAGTTGGTTAACCTGAAAAATTGTAAAAGAATGAAATGAGTTAATGCAAACAGCTGAACAGGGTCAGATTTTTAAGGACTTGTTTATGTGTTAAAAAGTTTGGACTTAATTGAGCCCATTTATAAGGGAAGTGTGAACAACTGCTTTTCTTCAGTTGTGAGCACTTACTGTTTATTCCAACTAAGAACTGTTAGATCTGTGATGTCTAATATAGTAACCAGTTACTAATGTGCTATTAAGTTAATTGAAAGTAAATAAAATTCGTTTCTTAACTTGCACCAGCCACATTTCAAGTGTTCTGTAGCTGTATGTGCATGAACAGTACAGATAAAGCATATTTCCATCATTGCAGAAAGAGTTCTTAGGTAGCATAGTACTAGATGCGGGTGTAAAGAGTTTATGGTAGGATATAAATGTTTAAGAATGAAAACTTTGAATTGTGGTTTTATGACATATACAGTAAATGCTTTGTGAAAGATATATAAAATTGTAAGTTAAATAGAATCAGTTGGAATGCGCTAAGAAGTCTTAAAAGGCTAATAACATGAACCTATCCTCATTTGTTTTCTGTTTTTTGGTTTTTATATATTCTGTTTTCTTGACGATCAGAATACTTTCACCTTGAGAGCTGAATGTTAGTGATAATCCAAGGACATGTTATAACCTGATTTTACTAGTTGGTTTCCTATATAATTAATGATTTTTGTTAAATGTGCTTTTGTACCTCCATGTAGATTTTGAATCTCAATGAATGATGGGTTTAAAAGAAAATTAGAAGACTTCTACAGAGTAGATGTCTTTTCTGCATTATTGCTTTTAAATTTAAATTGCTTTTTACATTATTGCTTTTTGTTTCTTTTAAATTTTAAAACAGGATTTCTGTATAGCATAGGATGTCCTTGAATTTGCTGTGTAACCCAGGCTGGCCTCAAACTCTTGATTCTCCTGTCTCAGTCTTCCGAGTGCTGGCATTCTGTATAGGTCAGCATTACCACACCTGGCTTACATTATTGCATTTAATTTGAACAAGGCATTAGTGTAAAGGAAACAAGGCTCCTCAAAGTTGAGACATAAAATTACAGAATCTGTAGAAATGACTGATATATTAATTTATTTGTGTCTTTTCAAGAACTACAACTCCAGGAGAAACAAAACTTCTGGCCTCTGAAATCTATGACATTCTTCAGTCTTCCAATATGGCAGATGGTGATAATTTTAACGAAATGAATTCGCGTCGAAGAAAAGCTCAGTTTTTTCTGGGAACTACAAACAAACGTGCCAAAACAGTGGTTTTGCACATAGATGGTCTCGATGATACGGTAAGACTTGTATAAACGTGTGGTTCATAAGATGGGAGAGAGAAATCAGGTCAATTAGACATTTTCTTCAGTGTCACTTGGTAATTGTCTTTAATAAGTCCCGTTATCAGTGTTTTACACTGTTGAAGGTCATTTTGTACTAAAAGAGTCAATTAATAAGACATAGCAATTTTATTTTATTTTTGTTTTGTTTTGTTTTTTTGAAACAGGGTCTCGCTGTGTAGTTCAGTCTGGCCTTGAACTCACTATTGTAGCCCAGGTTGGCCTCAAACTCATGGTGATCCTCCTGCCCCAGACTCCTGAGTGCTGGGATTACAGGTGTGTGCCACCATGCCTGGCCAACATAGCAATTTTAAATATTTATGACACTAATTAAAGAGCTTCAAAATGTATGAAGCAGAAACTGACAGAAATGCAAAGAGAAACAGATTCACAGATTTAGAGATTTCAATACCACATTCTCAATTGGTAGAACAAGTATACAGAAAATCACACTTTAGAAGACTTAAATAATGCTTCCAATCAATTTAAACCTAATTAATATTTATGGAACACCCTATCAACAGGATAATATTCATATGTACAAGAAATATTTACCAAAATAGACCATATTGTTGGCTATATAACAAGTCTTAAGAAATTTTTTCTTTTTTTTTTTTTTGTGGGTGCTGGGGATCAAACTCAGGAACTTGTACTTGCTAGGCTAGCGCTCTGCCACTTAAGCTAAATCTCCAACCCCTCAAGTCTTAAGAAATTTTAAGTTTGAAATCTTTTTTTTAATAGATTTTTATTAAAATTTATCCAAAATTACACATACTTACAGGCCATTGCACAAGCTTACAGACCACAATAAATTGTACCTTTTGTTTATGACAATGAACAATGTAAACAACCACCTACATACAGCAGTAAGTCACAACTATATAAAGTTACTATAGTACCCAGTGTACAAGTCACTGATTTAAGTTTGGGTTATTAGGTTCTTATTTTTAAGATATCATTATTCCTCTGGATTTCCATTCCCCTCCCCCTTTGCCCTCTTCTTGTTCCCTTGAACCCTTTGTCTATTAGCTTATATCTAATACTTTGTCTTTTTGTATCCATTGTTTACCCTTTTATTTTGTTTGTATTTTACCTCACTAAATGAGGGATACCATGTGGTATTCCAGCTTGCGAGACTGGTTTATTTCACTCAACAAAGTTTGAAATCTTGCAGACTGTCCTCTGAGCAAAACGAAAGCACATTAGAAATAGTAACAGATACCTAGAGGCTGGAGATTTAGCTCAGTCGTTAGATTGCTTACCTCACAAGCACAAGGCCCTGAGTTAGATCCCCAGCACACACACACTCAAAACCAAAACCTAGAAAATCCCTCCAAAATTTGTGAAACTAACACATTTCTAAAATAATCTATGGATCAGTGAATAAATTAAGAGAAAGCACCTTAAATTGAATAAAATGAAAGTATAGCATCAAAATTTGTGGAAAGCAGACAAAGCATTCTTTAGAACAGAAATCCATTAGCACTAAATTTGTAAATGTTTATGCACAAAACAGAAAGGGTATCAAATTGATGACTTAAACGTTTTCCTTTAAGAAGCTAGTAAATGGAGAACAAATTAAATTTGAAGTGAATGGAAGAAAACAGAAGCAGAAATCAGTGAAATGAAAAACATGGAGAAATTAATTCAAAATTCAAAAGCTGGTCCCTGACACGATCAACAAAATAAGTAAATCTCTAGCTAATGATCAAGAATAAAAGAGAAGTCACAAATTATCAAATAGAGAAGTGAAAGAGGATGTAACCATAGAGTCTATAGACATTAAAAGGATAACAAGTAACTAAATAAATTTATGTGAATAAATATAGATAATGACAATTTTTGAAAGGTATAGACTAGAAAATCTCAAGAAATAGATAACTTGATTAGATCTAAATCTACTAAAGAAATTAAATTTGTAGTTCAAACCTTACAAAGAAAATTTTAGGTCCACACAGCTTCACTAGTAAGTGGTACCATTTGAGGAAGAAGTAATACAATTGTATAAAATCTTTTAGAATATTGTAGTGCTTCAGTAGTTGTTCTGCGTAATTTATGCTTTCTTCTAAAGTTATTTTACTATGTTTGCTTTTTGTATTAGCTGCACAAACTTCCTTTTGATTAGCATATATCTTCTAATTGTGTCTGTTGTCCAGGTGAATGTCTTCCAGGCATCATATAGTTGGATCTTGTGTCTTTATCCATTCTGAACACCTCTGCCTTTTATTGGAATATTTGGGCCACTTGTATTTATTGTGTTTATGTATATGGTTGGATTTTAAAAAAAATCTTAATTGCTTTCTATTTGTCCTATTTCTTCTTTGTTCCCTTTTCCTCCCATTCTGCCTTCTGTTGGACTAATTGAATGGCTTTTATGCTTCGGTCTCCTTTGTTGGCTTATTAGCTACAATTCTCTTTCATAACAAAATCAGTATTTTTATTGGCTTAGGGTTTATTTTCTATATTTTTGATTTGTTATAATCTGTCGTCAGCTAATACTGTATCATTTCATGTATAGTAAAAGATACCTTTTCTTTTTTTCTTTTTCTTTTTTTTTTGAGACAGAATCTTTCTGTGCAGTTCAGGCTGGCCTTGAGCTCATGGCTATACTCCTGCTTTAGCCTCCTGAAATGTTGGCATTACAGACATGCACCACTGTGCCCAACAAAAGATACTGTACTTTTCAGAGTAAATTTTTACTCTCTACTTCTTGCTATTGTTATAATTTTTACTTCTACATATGATATAAACCCCATTATTACTACTTTTGCTTTAAAAAACTGATCTCTTTTAAAGACATTTAAAGAATAAGAAAATGATCCAGGCATTGTGGTGTGTACCTGTAATCCTAGCACTATGGAAGGCTGAGGCAGGAGAATTGCAAGTTTGAGCCCAGCCTGGGCAACTTAGCAGCTTAGTGAGATCCTGTCTCAAAGTAAAAAAATAAAAATATTAGGAACACAGCTCAGTATGAAGCCCTTGGGTTCAGTTGCCAGTACTGCCAAAAAAAATGTTTTTTGTATCTACTTACATATTTATTATTTCTAGTGTTCTTTATTCCTTTGCGTTGATCAAGATTTTCATCACATCATTTCTTTCTGCCTGAAGAACTTCCTTTAACATTCTTTGTAGTACGTATCTACTGGGGCTTATATTTTTTTTCTGTTGCTGGGCATTGAATCTGGTCTGTTGACATGCTAGACAAGTGCTTTATCATTGAGCTACAGCCTGTCCTGTTTTCATTCTTTATTGAAATGTAATTTACATTCTATTCACTGTTGTGAAGTATGCAATTCAGAAATTTTTATTATATCTATCAGACTGTGCAACCATCACCATTGCGCAATTCCAGAAAATTTCATCACCCTCAAATGAAACTTCATACATAATAGTAATTACTCCTCCTAGTATCAGGGAACCAGTAATCTGTTTTTTGTCTGTATTGATTTGTCTGTTTTGGACATTTCAAATATAGCTGAAACCATACAATATGTGACTTATATGTTTGTCTTTCAGTTAGCATAATCATTAAGTGTTGTTGCATGTATCAGTGTACCATTTCTTTTTGTAGTACTCCATTGTATGGGTGAACCATATTTTTTATCCAGTCATTTGGTGTGTATGAGTTTGTACATTTTGACTCATAATAAGTCTGCTTATGAACATGCATGAATAAGTTATTGAGTTAACATATATTTTCAGTTGGGTATATACCTAGGGAATAGAACTGGTCTGTTATTTGGTGATTTTTCTATTTAACTTTTTGATAATCTGCCTGTTTTTCACAGTGGCTGTACCATATTGTATTCCAGCCAGCATTGTATAAGGGTACAATTTCTCCTGAACTTCTTCACTTATTTTGCAGGTTTTTATAATTCACATCCTAATGGGTATGAGGTGTAATTTTATTGTGGTTTTACTTGCAGTTTTCTAATAATTTATGATGCCGTCTTTTCAAATACTGTATTTTAGTGGTTGATGTAGGTTTTTTTTTTTTTTTCTTTTTTGGTGCTGGGGATTGAACTGAGGACCTTGTGCTTGCAAGGCAAGCACTATAACGACTGAGCTAAATCCGCAGCCCGACTTAGGTTTTATTTGGTACCTTGTTCACTTAACACAGGTTTTTCTCTTAGAGGACAAAGCCCATTCACATTCCTTGGCCAATTTTAAATGGCCTATTATTTTTTTAAATGATTTTTAATGTGATATAGTACATTGATTAGTTTTCATGTATCGAATTAGTTTTCATGTATTTCCTGTATTTTATTCCTGGAATAAATCACAGTTGTTCGTGGTATATAATCATTTTATTATGCTGCTGAATTTAGTTTGCTGGGATTTTTTGAGAAATTTTGAATCTATATTCATGTTGGAGATTGGTTTCTTTCCTTGTGATATCTTTTTGTGGTTTTGGATGAAGGTAATTCTGACCTATAAGATAAGCTGGGAAATACCTGGATGAGTTTATAAAGGATTGGTTTTGATTTTTAAAACATTTCAAAGAATTCACCAGTGAAGCCATTTGTTTCTGAGTTTTTCTTTTTGTTTTTGGGTTTTTTTTTGGTACTGGGGCTCAAATGCAGGACTTTGTGCTTGCAAGGCAAGCACTCTAACCACTGAGCTAAATCCTCAGCCCTCTGAGTTTTTCTTTGGGAGTAATTTTTTTAAACTATCACTTGTTACAGGTTTATATATCTTTTCCCCTCCAGCTTTTGTTCTTAGTGTCTTTCTAGGACTTTGGCTGTTTAATTGAGTTTATTTAATATACTAGCATACAGTTGTTCACCTATTTGCTTATACAGGTTGAACATCTCTAAACTGAAAACTCAACATTCAAAATACTCCAAAATCTGAAACTTTTTGAGTAATGACATATTTAAAAGTTTTGAAGTTCAAAGCATTTTAGATTTTTGGACAACATTTTCTTTTCTTTTCTTTTTTTTTTTTTTTTTTTTTTTTTTTTTTTTTTTTTTTTTTTTTTTTTTTTTTTTTTTTTTTTTTTTTTTTTTTTTTTTTTTTTTTTTTTTTTTTTTTTTTTTTTTTTGGTGCTGGGGACTGAACTCAGGGCCTTGTGCTTGCTAGGCAAGCACTCTAACCACTGAGCTAAATCCCTAGCCCTGGCATTTTAGATTTTTGAATTAGAGATGTTCAACTGGTATACTCTACGCAAATATTCCCAAATCCAAAATTGGAAACACTTCTAATCCAAAAACCAGATAAAGGCTACCCAATCTATAATCTTTTTTTTTTTTTTAATTTCTTTAAGGTTGGCAGTAATGTCCACTCTTACACTTTCTCATTTTAACAGTTTTGTTCTTTTCTTTCTCTTGGTCAAAAAACTAAAGGTTTATCATTTTGTTGAATCTTTTCAAAGAGCTAACTTTTGATACTGATTTCTCTACTTTTTATTTTTCACGCCTCACTCTACCCCACCCCACATACCTTGCTCTAATCCATAATTTCCTCCTACTGGCTTTGAAGCCCTCCACCTCCCTCTCCTTCTTTCTTTATCTCTCCCTCCCTCTTGTTTCTTAAGGTGAAAACGCTGGACTACTCTTTTTTCTTCCTCTTTCCTCTCTCGTCCCTTCTTGTTCCTTCCAACTCTTATTCCACTTTCTACTTGTAAAAACTCTGTTTCCATTGTTTTCTTCAATTCTCTTTTAAAAATCCCTTTTCCTTTTCTTCCCTTCCTCTCCCTCCATTTCTTGTTCCTCTTCCCATTTGAAAATGATCTCCCTTCTTCCTATTATCTTTTATTTTGCTCTTTATGTATACTTTGCGTTTCTCAAATAAGAGAAACTACTGCATCACATAAGTTTTGGCATATAGTATTTTCAGGTCATTCATGTCATTTTCTAATTTCCCTCATGATTTATTCTTTGATCCATTGGTTGTTTAGGAGTGTATTAATTTTCAGTAGTTTTTCAAATTTCCATTATTGATCCTAATTGATTCCATATGATGAGACTACATACTCTGTAGAATTTCTTTTTCTTTAAAATTTTATTTTAATGGTACATTTTAGATGTACATAGTGATAACATTCATCATAGGGGATTTATACCTGTACATGATATATCTTGTTGCTTCTTTTTTCCCATTCCGCTAGAATTTCAGTTCTTTTAAATTTACTGAGATTTGTTTCACAATCTAACATATGGAGTATCATGGAGAATGTTCCATGTGTACCTCACATTGTGAGTACTTGTGAGTGTTCCACAGTGTTTCTTTAGTTGGATTATAGTCTATTTTTTCCTTAAGCTCTTTGATCTTGCTAGTCCATTCATTTTTGAAAGGCGAGGTTTGAAGTCTCCAATAATTTCAGTTTTTATATGTTTGAAAAGCCCTGTTTTATTTTTGTTTTTGAAAGATTTTTTTCACGGATTATTTTAATAGGTTCGTTTATTTATTTAATTTTTTTCTCTCTCTCTTTTTTTTTTTTTTTTACCAAGAACATGTATTGGTAGGTACATTGTCTACAGTCTACATAATGATCACATTCATTATGATTATTTTGTATCTGTACATGATGTATCTTGGTTTTCCCCTTTCTTCCCCACCCCTCCGTGCTCCCTCTTCCCTATTTACAGCAGGTTTATTTACATTTTTACATTTTTCTCTTTCCCCTTTCTTTCCTTCTTCCCTTCCTTCTTTTCCCTTTTCTCCCTTTCTAGTTCTCCTCGCTTTTGAATATTATCTTCCTTTTATATCTCTTATGCCTCTTTGTCCTTATTTACACTTATGGTTTCTCATATCAGAGAAACAATTCGATGTGTACTCATGGGTGTCTGATTTATTTCACTTAAGAGTATGTTCTCAAGGTGCATCCATTTACCTACAAATGTCTCTCATTTATCCTTTTTTATGGCCAAGTAGTACTCCACTGTGTAGAAAAACCACATCTTCTCTAGCCATTCATTAGTTGTTGGGCATTTAGGTTGTTTCCAAGATTTAGCTATTACAAATTGTGTTGCCGTGAACATGGTTGTGCGTATATCACTGTGGTATGATGATTTTAATTCTTCTGGGAAGGTAGCAGGCAGAGGAATAGCTGGGTCAAATGGAACCTCTAGATGTAGTTTTTTGAGGAATCTCCACACTGATTTCCACAGTGGCTGGACCAATCTACATTCTCACCAAGAGTGGAGGAAAGTTCCTTTTTCCCCGCAGCCCCCCCAGCATTTGTTACTGGTTGATTTTTTGATAATAGCTGTTCTTTCTGGAGCGAGATGGAATCCTAGCGTTGTTTTTTTTTTCCCTTCTGCACTTTTAAGATATTGCTGCACTAATATTCTGCCTTCCTTTGTTTCTATTTAGAATTCTGCTGTCTTTTGTAGTTTTCTTGCTTTGTATTTCCATCTTCCCCCACTCCCAATTTTCAGGTGTTCTCTTCTAGCCCGGGTTTTTTAATTAGTTTGTTCATAATGGACTTTAGTGTAACTTTATATTTATTCTGCTTCAGATTCATTTCAGTTTTTTGGATCTTTGGATTTACAGTTTGCAACAAATTTGGAGAAGTTTTTCCAGGCATCTTCAAATATTTTCTATTCTCCTGTATCTGAGTCTTTGAGGGATTCCGTTTGTGTCTGTTCTACCACTTCAGATCGCACACAGCTCACTAATGTTCTTTTCCATTTTTTTCAGTATTTTTTTTATCCCTCTTCTTTCCTTTTGGGTAGTTTCTGTTGGTATATTCACTATTTTTTTTAATTCTTCAAGTGTTTCATTTGCTGTGAATCTTATCCAGTGTATTTTTCTCCACTACAAACATTGTTCTATTGTATCTTGTAAAGTTTGATATCAGTCTTTTTTTCTATGTCCTTAACTAACATGTTTATACTTTTCTGTCTCCTCCAGTATACAAAATATTGTTAGAGTAACTGTTTAATATCCTTGTCTTCTAATTCTGTCATCTGTGTTACTTCTAAGTGTGTTCCTACTCATTGATTTTTCTAATTGTATGGTGTATTTTCCTGTTTCATTGCATACCTGGTAATTTTTGATTATTATGAATATTATGTTGAGTAGAGCCCACATTTTCTGCATAGCCTTTAGATTTTTTTTTTGAACTTTGTTTTGGATTGCAGCTAAGTTCCTCTAACCTGTTGGATCTTTTTTTGTTGTTGTTGTTGGATCTTTTTGAGCCTCAATTTTTAGCTTTGTTAGGCTAGATTGTGGTACCCTTTAATTTAATTTAGGGACAATTTTGTCTGCACTATTGAAGCAATACCCCTCTGGGTTCTCTGTACTCTTTGTGTCTCAGGTTTTTTTTTTTTTTTTTCCCAGTTTTTGATGGGAACACAGTGTATTTCTAGCCCACTGGAAGCTCACAGAAGTGTTCTTTTTTTCTTTTTCTTCCTTTCCAGTAGTTCTTTCCCCAACCTCAGTTTTTTCCTAACATAACACATACCAATCATCATTTGGTCAAAGGCGCACCTCTACTCCACAGCAGGCGTCTCTCCGTAGTGTAGCTTTATGTTTCATTTGCAGTGTTCCTTGAACTATAATTGCCTTTGCCTCCCCACATTCTCAAATCTGTCCTGCACTCTGGAAGACTGCTAGGTTCTGTGTAGCTGCCTCTTCCTGAGTTGCAGCCTGGAACTTTCCTAAGCAATAAGTTGTTGCACTATAGAGCTCACTTCATTTCTTCTTCTTTTTTCAGGGATGGCCTGTTTTCCAGTGTCTGGACATCATTATTTTTAAAAGTATATTTTAATCTATATTTTTAGTTACTTAATCCCAGAGGGTGGGTAAATCTAGTCTGGAATGAAAGTCCCCTTGAAGTTGCCTCATGTAATGATAAGTTATAACTTTGTATATTTAGAGGGGGCAACTTCAAACTGGTGGCTTACCATTCATCTCTTTAGCTATGCCAGGTAGGTTACATTAGATTATCCAGAGCCTTTTCTAGTTGTTGCATTTAGGTATACAGAACTCAAAATTTAAGATTTAATAAGTAAGTGCAAGGGAAGCCTTGCATATTATCCATGCACAGGAATGTATGTATTTATACAATAAATTAACAACTATCTTGTTGAAACTGGGGCCTCAAGATCCTGAACCTCATATAAGAATAACATAGTTCCTTTTTAAAGCAACCTCAAACCAAGTGGTAAAACCCAACAGAGCACACACAAACATAGAAGAAGAATATAGGAAGAATTTGCTTGCCAAAATCCAAAATAAGAGCTGGGCCTGAGCCTCAGTGGTAGAGCACTTCTTAGAAAACATGTGGTTCTGCATTCAAGCTCTCCTACCCCAAAGCAAAATCCAAAATATTAGCAAGTTAATTCTGGTGCTGCACTATCATGTTAGTTAACATTTTTTGGTGACATAGCTTGGCACTCTTGATAGTGTATTGATTCTCATTTGATTCTGATCATTAACACAGAGAGAGGGAGACATTATCTTCTTTTTATAGAAGGGGAAATTGAATTTTAGAATTGTGAAGTGGCTAAAGTCACATATGTAGAGGAAATGATTAAGATTTGAATTTTAAGTAGCATGGCTCCAGCTCTGAATTTTTAACCATGGTATAATTGCCTAGAAGCAATTTTGTCTTGAAAATTTAAATAGGATTTAATATAATGAAATATTTGATAATTTGCTCTTGGTAGAATTGTAAATACAGAAAACTCAGGAGAATCAACTGAAATTTCTTAAAATTTATGTGACTTAAAAATCTCAGGCAGGGCCTGGGGATTTAGCTCAGTGTTTAGAGTGCTTGACTAATGAGTGCAAGACCCTGTGTTTGATTCCTGGCACACACACACAAAAAAATCTCAGGCAAATATTAAGTGAATGAAAATCAGTCACTTCTGGAAAGGGGAGAAGTAATTGTACTTCCCTAAAACAGGATAAAACAAAAAATTAGGATAAAATAAAAAATTAGGAAGAATGGAAAGATATTTCTGACAAGAAAATGGAGGAACTATAAGAAGTATACTAAAGATCTTCAATAATGTAAGACTTGAATAAATGGAATGAACTTTTCTAAATAGAAGATGTCAAAGTTGTGGAAATATTATTTCTTTGTAAATTTATAAATTTAATACCAGTCAAATGATTTTAGAACTTTATTATCTGATCTAAAAGTTCATATAACAGAATGTACAGGTTGAGATTCCTCTCTCTGAAATGCTTGGAACCAGAAATGTTTCAGATTTTGAATTTTTTTTGGATTTTGGAATACTTGCATATACTTGACCAGTTGAGTACCACTAAATCAAAATGCTCTAAAACCAGAAACTGAGTATCCTATCATTACTCAGAAAGTTTTGGATTTTGAAGCATTTGGGATTTTTGGATTAGAGATGCTCAGTCTGTGCTAATCTTTACAATAGAAAAGAACATATAGTGTTAGGCATTATTTTGAGCGTTAGGCTTGATTTGGGGTACCGGATATACAGCAATGATCAAAATATGCAAAAATTTGTAGTATGTCATTGGGGAAAGTAGACAGTAAATCTGGTAAAAATATGTTAATTTGTGTAAAATAAAGATAAGTTGACCTTATGAATCTTTTCTGTCATATACGTTTGCAAGTTAATGTCAGACTCTTTACATAGACTAGGCACATTATTTTTCTGGTTTTTTCCTCACATTTAGAACAAGGAGTGAAATTAAACTAGTAGTGTTCTAATTCTCATGTTATATGTGCTGTACGTACTTCTAAGTTTTAAGTGGTGTAAAGTTCGTGGAGGAGAGAAACATGGAACTGTTTGGGTTTCACAGAACCCAGTCCTGGGTGGAGAGGAGTCCAGAGACAGGGCACCAGACAAAGGCCACTGTGGGCCTCTGTTCTGCTATAGACCGTTGTTTTAGTTACTTTTCTCTCGTTGTTGGGACAGAATACCCGACACCCAAAGTTAGGGGAAGAAAGGTTTATTAGCTCACAGTTTGTAGAGGTTTCAGTCTATAGTCCGCTGGGTCCGAGGCAGGACGGCATGGCAGACCGGCATGGCAGACTGGCATGGCAGACCGGCAGCAAAGTAAAGTGAGGAATGCAAGGAATGCAAGCAAGCAATGCAAACAAGAAGCTAATTAGCTTCTTCCTGTATTTTTTATCTAGGCTACCTGTCTTTAGGGTAGGCAGCACTCCCACCCTTAATCCTAATACCCTTAATCTTAGTTTCACATCCTTGATCCCAGCAGAACCATGCCAAACCGATCAATGGATTAATTTATTAACCACACACTCTAGATCCAGCTATCTCTTACCACATGAGGCTTTGGGGGGACATCTAGACACAAACCATAACAACCATCGTGCCCAAGTTTCTTCGTTGGGTAGTGTTGAAAAGCTGAGGCCAGAAGTGATTTAAGTAGGGAGATGAGCAGTGATGACATGTGTGAAGGATGTTGGAATAAGTCTGAAAACTGTGTTGTCCAGGTACTTGGTAGAGGGGCAGTTACAGTCTTTCATCGCCCCTGAAGTACTGAATCAGAATCTGGCTTCCCTACAGGAAGACTCAGAGGTAGAGATTTTGTGTGTGGACTGCAGATAGAAGGAACAATGAAGAGAAAATACAGTTAGTGTACTTTTAAATCTATTTTCACTTAGAATCCTGTTGAGACGATGACTGGATATCCAAGGGGATATGTCTGCCAGACAAAAGTAAGGAAGTATAGTACTATTGGAATTAGTGATGGCTGGAGTGGTGAGTAGTCTCCTGAGGGTATCACTTAGATATAGGCACTAGATCTTGGAGGTAAGAAGAGACAGAAGGAATCATCATTGGTGTGAGTGGGAGACCTGCATCTAATAACAAAGGTTGTCTGTTATGTTGTGTTGTGAACATCATCAGAGGAAAGTGATAACCAATAGAGATGTGGACAATCCTTGAGAATGCAGTGGTAATGATTGAGATTGCCATAAATGAAAGTTGCAGTAATATTTGTAAATATCAAATAGTTTGAAGCTTAAGGATTAGTAACTAAAACACTGAATGCTTGCTAATTCAACTTTAGTCTGTTAGGATGTAGCCCTGGAGATTTTAAACTGTATCAGAGACCAGTAAGCGTTTTCTTTATAGGGCCAAAGATTTAAGTATTTTAGTCTTTGCAGGCCATAATGGTCTCTGTAATAGCTACTAGCCTGGCCTTAGCATGCAGTTAGCATCTGATAATATGTACACAAGTGGCTGTGGCTGTGTTCCAGCACAACTTCCCTGAAATAGCTGATGGACTATATAGTATGTATACCCTTGAACAAAGAACCTCTGCTTTTCTGCTTTTGGGCATTTATTCTGTATTATTTATTTGTTCTGTTTGATTTAAAATGCAAATTAACATTGGCTAACTTCTTTCTGGTAAAAAGTACTGAAGCTTATTGAAGCGTAAAAAACCTAGTAGGAATCACTACTTTTCTGTTGATCCTGTAAAATTTAATAAACTTGATTAAGCAGTCTTGCTTCATCCTCTGAAATATGAAATGGTAGAATTGAAATATAAAATGGTAGAATTGAAATAATTCAGTGGTAGAACTGAATTTGCTCTTTGTGCCTCAAAACATGCAATCATACATACCACATAATGATGTTTTGGTCAGCATTGGTTCACATATGCAACTGTGGTCCCATAAGATTTTAGCGAAAGTAAAAAGTTCTTGTCATCCAGCATTTGTACTGTATCTTTTCTATGTTAGATATATTTAAACATATAAGTACTTAGCAGTATGTTACAGTTTCCTATGAGTTTAGTCCAATAACATGCTATATAGGTTTGTAGCCTAGAAATGATAGGCTATCCCACTTAGCTTGAGTGTGTTGTGTAGTAGGCTGTACTATCTAGATTTGTGTAAGTACAGTCTGTCACCTAATGATGCATTTCTCAGACTATATCCCTGTTACTAAGTGACGCATGACTATAGTGAGTAGTTTAATGTGACTTAAATTGATTTGTTGCCTTTTATTATTTTGCCTATTTTAATAACAGTTTGCTTTTACTTTTTCAGTCTCGGAGAAATCTATGTGAAGAGGCTTTGTTAAAAATCAAAGGTGTTATTAGCTTTACTTTTCAAATGGCTGTTCAAAGATGTGTGGTGCGCATCCGTTCAGATTTGAAAGCAGAGGTTAGTGTTTTCAGTGTCTGAATATGCTTGAGATTATAGGTAAACAAATCAGTGTTCAAAACTGTTCCTTTTTATCCTGGTCTAGGCATTGGCATCAGCAATAGCATCAACCAAGGTCATGAAAGCTCAGCAAGTTGTGAAAAGTGAAAGTGGGGAAGAGGTAAAAGTTTTAGTTCATTTTTTTAATTCTTACTTCAGACTCTTGATTATTTTATGGCTAGCAGACTGCTTGCTAATATTTGTAGATCTTTAGTTATCAAATATGTAATAAATGTGGTGTTCTTGGTTAACAGCTGTTTTAGAAATATAAAAATATTTTGTGAATTTCAAAGTTCATTAATGTGAAGAAAACTTCTTGTATCTCAGTGGAGATACCGTACTGATATTTGGGCGGGGTGGGGGGTGCTGGGGATTGAACTCAGAGCCTTGTGCTTGGTAGGAAAGTGCCCTGCCACTTGAGCCAAAACACCAACCCTGATTTTATTTTTAATTTTTTAATGTTTTTGTGCTGAGGATTGAACTCAGGGCCTTGCGCTTGCTAGGCAAGTGCTCAGCTACTGAGCTAAATCCTCAAACCCAACCTTACTAATTTTATTTATTTATTTATTTATTTTTTGGTGCTGGGGATCAAACTCAGGGCTTTGTGCTTGTGAGGCAAGTGCTCTAACCACTGAGCTAAATCTCCAGCCAACCTTACTGATTTTAAATGGAAATAAAAGATACTTAGTTTCCTTGCATTGATTTTTAAGTGCTTTCTTCCTAACTTAATCTTGTCTTGCCGATTCAGAAAATAAAAGTACAACCTTTGGACAAGTACATATGGTGAAAATCCTTGCCTATTGTTACTCTTTCCACTAGTTTGTGATTGGAAATATCAGTCTATACATCTTTACCTCATTTGGGTTCCCATAGATAGGTTCTCTAGGTTTTCAGGGGCTCAAAGGGTCCCGACACTTGGCTCAGTCATTTTTACATAGACAGAGGTTGCTCATTTACTCCTAAAGCTTCTGCAGATCAGCATCTACATTTTCATATGTAGTTCTTCCATTTTTACATTGGTATTCAGCTTTTAGACTTGATGTCATGCAGGAAGAAAATTTTAGGAGAATTAGAGCCCCTGAGAAAAATATAGAGCCAGTTATGGTGGCATACACTTGTAATCCCAGCACTTTGGAAGCCTGAGGCTGGAGGATCACAAGTTCAAGCCCAGCCTGGACAAATTAATGATTTAAGTAAGATCTTGTCTTTAAAATAAAAAATAAGAATGGCTGGAGATGTAGTTCAATGTGAAGGCCCTGAGCTTAATCTCCAGTACAGCAAAAATAAACAGGCAAATAAGGTAATCGAATAAGGAGTAAAGTTGAACTTTAACTTACTACATACATATATATATGCATGTATGTCACATCAGGTTGATTTTGTAAAAGCTCTTAATGTGTTCTCTGTATCAGATGCTGGTCCCATTCCAAGATACTCCTGTGGAAGTAGAAGAGAACACAGAGCTGCCTGACTACCTGCCTGAGGACGAGAGTCCCACAAAGGAGCAGGACAAAGCAGTGTCCCGGGTTGGTTCCCACCCTGAAGGTGGAGCTAGCTGGCTGAGCACCGCTGCAAACTTTTTATCCAGATCGTTTTACTGGTGACTTCATCTTCAGTTCAGGGCTCAAGAACTGTGTGAATCAACAAGGGGCCAGTTTTCCATTGTTGTGGTGAACTGTCAAGTGCAATTTGCAATAAGTTATCATGAAAAGTTTTTAGATTACATGATTGTGTATGCTGCATTTTACATTTTCTTGGACATTTTGCTCCACTGAGTGGTAAAAAGAACAGAGGCTGCAGGTGGAATTTATTTGCTTGGGAAAGTATTTTGGTTTTGTTTTCCCTTAATTGCCTCACTTTTTTAAAAATGTGGGTCCACTGTTAAAACCAAACATGTATGTGCAGCTTTACATTTTATTTTCTATGAAGCACGTGATTAGGAAAACTCATTTTCTCCTCAAGCCTCAGGATCTATCTGAAGAGAAGTTTTTTTGTAGTTCAGGTTGTGCATGGATAACTGAACATTTTTGTCTGCTTTTCTTCATGAACAATATATGCTTTGGTACTCTTCACTGAAAGTTGAGAACATTTCTGGTTTACTCCCTTTTTGTGCCTTTTTTGTTTTGCCAACCATGTTTAGAAAGGACATTACTAATGACAGTTTACAAATTGAAATTTATTCATTGAAGAATAGTAGTTATCTAAAAATACAACTCAACAAAAACTTTGCACATCTTATTTTAGTAAGAATAATGCAAAGTCAGTCAGAAAAAGGAAACGTATAGTAGTACAGTGCTTTCGGACCTATTTGGATAGACCAAATGTGGTTCTAATTGTCTACTGTTCACTGTTTATGTCAGCTCATGAGAGTTAAGTCCACCATGACATTGTGAATAATTATAAATGGTCTCTTGGCTTATATTGAGATTATAGAACATCCCCTGTTAGGGGGAAAAAAACTGACAAACTTGAAAAAGGAAACAAAAATTGAATGCCTATAATGCTATAGTGCCACTTTGGTAGTGTCTAACTTTAAAACATCGATTGCCTGATTGAAGCCTACTTAGTAGGTATTTCTTCATATTGTGTTTTATGAATTTATTATGAAAATGCTACAGTCAAATTGGAGGAAAAAAAGACCCAAATTATTGCTTATAAAGAAATAAAGCCAGCATCGGTCACTTAATCTTGTTTCTCATGTCCAGCCAGAAAAAAAGAACTCCAGTGAAGGTAAAATAAATAAATATATATAGACACACATATATATGGTGTTTTGGGGTAGGTAAGAGCTAATTACATCTATGTAATATTTTATTAAAGCTCTAAAATACTTGGCGACTAAGATTTTGTTTTGGAAGTCCAGCTTTACCTAGATATGTTTTAATGTTAATATGATTAAAAACTAATAGAAATTGAAGTTCATCTTCATCACTATGTAGAGCTGCTGTTTTATTACTTGGAGAATGTGAAGCAAAAATTGGACCCTGGAGGGTTTCCTTATAGTTTCATCATTTCTCTTTTAGAGAAAATTAAAATCATCCAGTGTTACTGGAGAAAAGTAATTGTAAAATACTACCACCAATAAGAGTCTTGAGTTCCCTAACATTGGGATCTTCTGGAGGGAGAGGAAGAGGTATTGAGGGTATTGAGAACAATAGTTTTTCATGTGTCTGGTCTCTGATTCAAGTCATACGCACAAACAGAAAATACAAGCTTTCAGGGCACATACTGCTTTAAATGCATACTACTACTTGCTGCCAGAACCAGATGTGTTGAAAAAAAGAAAACAAAATCACCTCCTTTCTACAGCCATTAAAGCAAAGTTTACTTTCTGTTTTAACAAGGTGTTTTATTTTGCATTGCCGCACATCTACTTATTTAATAAACTACAACCCTTTGGTAGTAATGGTTCAGTACAAGTAGGTATTTCAGCTTGATATTTGTGTGTTCCAAGTGTTCTTTTATTCCAGGTCTTATAGAGCAGTTAATGCAACTGTAATGGCATTTTTTGAAATATATTGTAAAACAATAAAAGGTAACAATTAAAAATGAATGGATATGACATTCTTGTCATTCTTGTGGTATAAGCATTATTGATTCCTTTTTTTTTAATCAGTGCTGGGGTACTCATGCTAGGCAAGTGTATACCAGTAAGCTACATCCCCAGCCCATTGATTAGTCTTTTTTTTGAGGGGGAGATGGGGTCTTGCTGTGTAGTTCAGGCTGGCCTTGAGCACACAACGATCCTCCTGCCTCAGCCTCCCGAGTGCTGGGATTACAGTTCTGCACCGCCGTACCTGGCCCCACTGATTACTCTTAAACCTATTTGTACACACACTGCCTGGCACATTCTACCAGTTTTCTACCCTTGTATTACTTGACCTGCTTTATGTATCTTCCATTCATCTCCTTTCCCACGCCACACCTGTGTCTCTCCAGGATTGGGTAGGTTGTTTCTGAACATGTATTAATTGTAGCATTTATCACATTATGTTAAAATTTGCCTATTGACTAGTGTCTCTCCCTACTAAGTTCTTTGAGAAGAGAGTCTTTAAATCTTCATTAATCTGGCCAATAATGGAAGGTCAAATTTTGGGGAGAAGAGAAATCAGTAAAAATGAGCTTACTTATTAGTTTGTTACTTTACAGGTACCTCCATTAATTTTGTTATTTGGGTTTTTTAAATTGGAAAGGGGTACTTGTTTGCTACATTGAAGTTAGGATGAACTTTCTCAGATTTTTAAAAGAAATTATTATTTTGTGTGTGTTTGTGTGCATGTACATGCATGTACTGGGGATTGAACCCAGGACCTTACATATGCTAGGCAAGCATTTTTATCAATCACTAAACTATATCCCAGCTCTTAAAAAAATTTTTTTTAGATAGCATCTCACTGAATTGCCTAGCTGTCCTTGAACTTTGGATCCTCCTGCCTCAGCTTCTTGAGTAGCTGGAATTGTGGGTGTATACGCCATCATGCCTGGCTTTATTATGATTCTTATAGAATTGTTATAGGAGAATGTTCTATATGTAACATAGTGTTTTTGATTTTTTGTTTTATACTAGCTATGTGATCTTAGGCAATACTTTAATCTGTGAACTTTTCTCCAGTAGAGATAATTCTACTTCTTGGGGTCATTGTTAGAATTCAGTGATACCATGAGTGCTTTGAAAACTAAAAGCTTACCATTGTGCAATGGAATTATTGCTACTAGCTATTTGACATGATTTTCTTGTCCTTGATTTTCATACACTATACTTTGTAATCATGCTCTAGCTAACTGTATATCCACTCAGAGGGGTTTTGTTTTGTTTTTTGAAATTTGTCCATATACTGTTACCTAAATTTTCTTCCTTAAACAATTCATCAGTTCTACGATTTCAGTTACTGTTTTTAGATAACTTCTAAATCTCTACTGTCACCTTTGACAGCTCTCCTTTCTCTTGCAGTAACTACCAAATATAAAGTCTGTGAATTTTTGTTTCTATTAGATCCAGTCTCAGTACACTTAAAAGCTAATTGTGTGCCAGGCACTATTTTAATTACCTTACAAATATTCACTAATTTAGTTCTTAGCAAACATGAGGTTGGTACTCTACTTATTATGGCTTAGATCTAAAATGTCCCCAAAAGTCTCATGTGCTCAGACATGGGACCTGGTCAGAGGGGTTGTGACCTGGAAGGTTATATTTTTCTCCCTAGGTCCTCCTCTCTGCTTCCTGGCTGCCAAGTGGTGAACAGCTGTTCTCTACCTTGCCCTTCCACAGTGATTCTGCCTTGGAGCCTGTTGACCATGGACTGAATCCTCTGAAAACTGTGAGCCAAAATAAACTCCTCTTTTAAGTTAAAAGGTATTTTAGCTTAGCAGTAGGAAGGTAACTAATACAGAAAATTGGTACCAGAAGTGGACTTGTTGCTGTGACTATACCCTGACCATGTGCTTTAGAAGCCTTTGGAAATGGTTTGTAGGAGGAATTAGGAAAGGTTGGAGGTGCTAGCTAAAGAAGCTTTACTTAGAATAATGCTATAAGCAGAACTTGATGGCATTTCTGGGGGAACTCAGAAGACTAGAATGCTGACAGGAATATGAAAAGTAAAGGTGAGGCTGATGAGGTTTCAGTTAGGAACAAGGCCTCTATCAGAAACTGGAGTGGAGGCCAGCTATGTGTATTTCATTTTGGCAAACAACTTGTCTACATTTTGCCCATGCCCTAAGACTTTGTAGGAAACCAAGATTAAGGGTGATAGACAAATTGGTCTGGTGGAGGGAAATTTCAAGTCAGCCCAGTGTTCAGGTTGTGGCATGCATACTGCTGGTTGGTTTAGTTGGATACACGAGAATTGAGAAGAAAAGTAGAGGTAAATATTGTGAAGGATTTGCAGCCTGGCCGGAGAGGAAGCACCTGTAAAATTGAGGCATAGGAGAGTTTGGTTGCTAAAACAATGAGCATTAAAAAGAAGCCATGTAATTTGCATCAGAACAATAGAAAAGATGCCGGGGTGGGGGAAGAAAAGATGCCTTGAGCACTTGTGACAGACCCATCCTCTGGACCCATCCTCCGCAGGCTCAAAATTGCAAAACTGAAAGATTTTGATTTGAGAAGAGCTCCAGGGTGCCTTGCTCTTTCAGGGTCAGCTAGGGAAATGTATCTGGAGTTCAGCCATTCAGGCACTTATTGGCCACTGCAGCCATGTTCCAAGGGACCAGGGTACTGCTCAAGCTGGTGATAGACCTTGGCATCATCCACTTGGTGCTGGTTTTTCAGGCATGCAGAATGCAAGAGTTGTGGAGTCATGGAGGCTTCCACTCAGATTTCAGAAGAAGTCTTGGGAGGCCAGTCAATGTGTCCCTGGAAAGGTTGATGTGCAAAGCTATGAGAGTGAAGCCAAAAGAACAGTGGAGACCCCAGGAAGTTAGAGATGCCAGGAACATGAAATATCTGCCAAGGAAAACTGTAGGCAGCAAAGAGAGCCAGCCTGAGAGAGAGCACGAGGGCTACAACTGTCAAGGCCACAGGAGCAGGGCTGCCTGATCCTTTGGCGCTCACATCACAACTTGTCCTGGCTGCTAGACATGGAGCTACAGATTTTAATATTTGCCCTACTTGTTTTCAGTTTTGCTTTGGTCCAGTACCTTTCTGTTCCTCTTCTTTGGAATGGGAATGTTTACTCTGCCTTCTGTTTGATTGTTTCAGGGTCTCACAACTGAGTTTGCCTTGAGTTTCAGAGGAGACTTTGGACTTGGACTTTTCAGCAGTGCTGGAACTGTTAAAACTGCAACTCTTGGAGATGAACTAAATGCATTTTGCATAATAAGAAGAACATGAGCCTGGGGGGCTCAGGAATGGAATGTTATGGTTTAGATCTAAAGAATCCCCCTAAAATCTCATGTGCTCAAAGGTGGAGTCTGGTCAAAGATGTTGGGTTTTGGGGGCATGACTTGGAAGGGTGTATTTTTGTCCCTGGGTCCTCCCTTCTCTCTTTTCATCCTCCCATTTTGGAGGCTGCTATGCATTCTCCCATCTTGCCATGATGTTTCTGCTGTGGAGCCTGCTGTCCGTGGACTGCATCCCCTGAAAACTGTGAGCCAAATTAAATCTCCCCATCTTTAAGCTGTGGGTATTGGATATTTTGTCCCAGTAACAGGAAAGCTGACTAATACACCATTCAATCTTCATTTTACAGATGGGGAAAAATGAGAGGTTAAGTGACTTGTTAGTGCCAGGTCACAGAGCTAGTAAATGGGGAGGCCAGGACTCAAACCAGACTGCATAGGCAGTCTGGTCTTGAATCTGCACTCTTACGGGGCAGCACTCTACAGTATCCAGTGAAAGTCATCTGCTCCTTTGGACCTTGGTCAGTGGTTCCTCTCACCAGTCATTGTCAGTTAATCAGAACTACCCTAAGCTTATTAAACTTTTTTTATTTACCAAGAACATGTATTGTTACATTGTATACATAGTGATCACATTCATCATAGTCAATGTAGCTGTACATGATACATCTTGATTTTCCTCCCTCTTCCTCAGCTCTCCCTTCCATTCCCCCTCCCTTCCCTATTTACTGCAGGTTTATTTACATTTTAACATTTTTCCTTTTCTCCTTTCTTTTCTTTTTCCCTTCCTTCTTTTCCCCCTTCTCCCTATCTAGTTCTCTCTTTTGAATACTTTTTTTTGTATGATATCTATTATACCTCTTTGTCTTTGTTGACATTTGTGGTTTCTCATATCAGAGAAACAGTTCGATGTGTACTCTGTCTGATTTATTTCACTTATGAGTATGCTCTCAAGATGCATCCAATTACCTATAAATATCTCTAGTTTATCATTTTTATGGCAGAGTAGTACTCCATTGTGTAGAAAAACCACATCTTCTTTAGCCATTCATCGGTTGTTGGACATTTAGGTTGTTTCTAAGAGTTAGCAATTACAAATAGTGTTGCTATGAACATGGTTGTGCATGTATCATTGTAGTATGATGATTTTAATTCTTCTGGGAAGATACCCAGCAGAGGAATAGCTGGGTCAAATGGAACCTCTAGTTAAAACCTCCACACTGACTTCCACAGTGGTTGGACTAATCTACATTCCCACCAATAGTGGAGGAGGGTTCTTTTTTCCCCACAGCCCTGCCAGCATTTGTTATTGGTTGATTTCTTTTTTTTTTTTTTAATTTTTATTTTTACCAAGAACATGTATTGGTACATTATATACATAATGATCATAATCAACATGGTTATTTTGTACCTGTACATGATGTATCTTGGCTTTCCCCCCCTTCCCCTCCCCTCCCTTCCATTCACCCACCTCTCTCTATTTGCAACAAGTTTATTTACACTTTGCCATTTTTTTCCCTTTCATCTTAATTTTCTTTTAACCTTCCTTATCCCCCTTTTCCCTAACTAGTTCTCCTCTCTTTTGAATACTAGCTTTTTTTTTTTTTAACATAATATCTATTGTACCCCTTTGTCCTTATTTACACTTATGGTTTCTCATATCAGAGAAACAATTCGATGTGTACTGATAAGTGTCTGATTTATTTCACTTAATAGTATGTTCTCCAGGAACATCCCTTTACATACAAATGACTCTAATTTATCCTTCTTTATGGATGTGTAGTACTCCATTGTGTAGAAAAACCACATCTTCTTTAGCCATTCATCAGTTGTTGGGCATTTAGGTTGTTTCCAAGACTTATCTATTACAAATTGTGCTGCTATGAACATGGTTGTGCATATGTCACTGTGATATGATGATTTTAATTCTTCTGGTAAGATACCAAGTAGAGGAATAGCTGGGTCAAATGGAACCTCTAATTGTAGTTTTCTGAGGAATCTCCACACTGATTTCCACAGTGGTTGGACCAGTCTACATTCCCTGGTTGATTTCTTGATAATAGCTGTTCTTTCTGGAGTGAGATGGAATCTTAGTGTTGTTTTGATTTGCATCTCTCAAATGGCCAATGATGTTGAAGACTTTTTCATATATTTATTTGGTATTTTTATTTCTTTGAGAAATATTTATTTATTTCAAATGCCCATTTTTGGGTAGGGTCTTTAAATTTGGGGGGTTTGATTTTTTTTTTGTTGTTGTTTTTTAGTTCTTTATAAATTCTAGGTGTTAAACCTTTGTCTGAGGGACAGCTGGCAAAAAATTTTTTCCCACTCTGTGAGTTTTCGCTCTGCTCTATTGGTGATTTTTTTGCTGTGCAAAAGCCTTTTAATAGGATGTGGTCCCAAGCACAAATTCTTTGTAATATATCCCATGCAGTCTGGGTTCTGTTCATAAATTTTTTTCCTACCCCTATGTCTTCAAGAGTTCTCCCTATTCTATACTCCAGTAGATTTAGTGTTTTTTTTTAGCTTATTAAATTTTTCACATTTTTTCTACACAAATGAAGTAAAATGTCTTGTACCTTCTCCCACTTGTGTCTGGAAATTATTCCATATACACGTATAAAGTAGCTTCCTTAATTCACAGCTTTACAGTATTACATACCTTATTAATATTCTATAATATATTTAGCTGCTGCTTTTTTGATAATATTTGCTTTTCTAAATACTGCTATGAATGTATATCTGTAGGATGGCTTCCTGGTGTGAAATTGCTGAGTCAAAGGCCATGTTTTTAATTTGGATGCTTTCTGCCTCCTTAGAAATTATTCCTATTTTTATTCTTGCCAGCAAGGTGTGGGTTTCTGGGTTCCTCCTTATCCTCTATCCAGAGGAAGCTCTTTACCACTTAAAAATGCAGTCATACTGCGTTTTGCAAATGCTTGCAAAACAGTTTGATTTGCAAGCAGAAATGTGAGGCAAAATTTTGTTTTTTTGTGCATACTCTGCATCAGGTGACAAACATGATTGCAGCCGTCTTTCCCACACAAACACAAATGTGGCCATCTTTTCCAAAATCATAGAACAAATTAAGTTCATGAACTGAGGTACTACTGTGATGGCATCTCTTATGAATGAAAGTGAACTTTTTATATATTTAAGATCTTTTTTCTTCCCTGTGAATGTTCCTTTTTCCCCTGATGGGAAGGAGGTTTGTCTTTCTCACTTACATTAAAAACTAACATACTGAAGAGATTTCTTTTCTGTTTTCTGAATACAGACATTTGAAACTCAAACAAGCTTTTTTCTCCTATCTGGTATGGACTTATACTTGTTTGGGACCTGTTATGGGTCTTTACTTTCCACAAATACATTTCTTACTGAAATCAAGAGCTCTGTAAGGGGGAGGGAATGTTTCTTAGGGGTTGTTTTTTTTTTTTTTTTTTTTTTTTTTTTTTTTTTTTTTTTTTTACTGTTTGCCATAATACATAGCCTAATTCTGTGAATGGTGAACATTTGGAAAATGTTTCCTGATTTATAGTGATAAAACAATAGTAGTGTATTGTATTCCATGTTAGGAATGATTCTTTGGTGTACTGTTCTTGTTTGGACCTCAATTCTTGTATATCTGCTCATCTAGATCACTGCTACTTGGCTTCCTGGCAATATTTAACATTTCTTGGGCACTTACTATCATTTAATGTTCTCTGTACTAGGCCCTTTACTTGTGTTATCTTTAAGAAACTACCCAAATCATAATTTAGAACAAAAGCTTGTATACAAGGCCTTTGTTAGCTAGATGTCTTTGCTATTTCATTGATTACTCAGCTTTGTATAGTTTTTAGTATGCTCATCTTGCCCTTGTGCTTATGTCTGATACACTTTACATTATAAATATCAAGGCCCTGTCCTCTTAGCAATTAGCACAGTGCCATCGGTTTCATGGCATATATTCTTTATAGATTTATATTTAGTCTTTGAACTTTGAAATTCTCTTTTACTTTGCCCCAAATAGTATTGACTTAAAAATGAGTGTCTGAATTGCATACATGCCCTGGAATAGTTGGATTTTCCAGATAGCCACATTCTAGACCATGGTCCAAGTGAAAAGACAAGAATATAGCTTAAAATTTTTCAGTACTCTGCAGGGCTGAATGCTCAATAAATTTGCATAATTAAATACTTAACAAAATGCATAGAAAAATATAGAACTAGCAATTAAAAAGTGTAAATGTTTTAGCATAAAGAAGCAGCTTTGGTAGTTGTAATAAGCTTGCATTGTTTATTTGGTATCTTATAATTTATAATTTCTGGGGCTGGGGATTTGGCTCAGTGGTTAGAATGCTTGCCTTGCAAGCACAAGGCCCTGAGTTCGATCCCCAGCACACACACACACACACAAAAAAAATGTATAATTTCTGTTATTACATAAACAGAATTGTGTTTGACTTTAAATGTTGGTTAGTGGGTGTCACATGTTTCCTGTATATGTGTATACATATTTTTTGGGTGGTGGGAATTGAACCTGGGGCCTTGTACGTGCTAGGCAAGTGCTCTACCACTGAATAAAATCCTCAACCCCATTTCTTGTATATTTATAAACTCTCAAATGAAAAATATTAATCTGAAATGCTAGAAGCAAAAATGTTATCAGTAGAAAGGCAACAATTTTATATAGCTGTTTAGCTAGTTATGGCTGTTATTTCTCTTTACTTGTTTCTAAGGAATGCATGGGATGCATTTTTAAGTGTTTTTGTTCATGTGTAACATAATTACTAGTGCTTGCTCTAGAGGAATGTACTTTTGACTACTTAGTTTTAGATTCTCACATTTTCAAAACAATGAAGACATATCATTTGCCGTAAAATAGAAATAGCAGACATTTGAAATAGTTGAACATTTATTGTGTCATTTACTCTACAAATGCAGTCTCACTATTAAAGTAAATATAGCCTGGTTATGTTCATATGTAGAGGTAGGTATCTGTAATGTGTATTACAAGTTTTAACAACCAAATATACAAGTATAATGGGTATTTTGGTTTATTTTCAATACAAGCACTTATAAAACAGTTTCTGTGCCTGTGTGCTCTGAAAGAGATGGCTTCGGTTTCAACAGAAAAATTTTAAAGTTATTTATGAAATTTTACCTTTTTTTTTTTTAAATAGATGAACTATTGAAGAAAAAGAAACAGACTGATTCTACATCCACTTTTTAGATTTCAGATTCACATGCATTTTAATAGTTGCCTCTATAAGGCTTATTCATTTAAGGCTTTGTGGTCTGTGCTTGTGCAGGGGTCTGCAGTGTAATATCATTTGGATATATATAGGCCTAGGCCTAACAATTTTCCTAAAGTAAATCTAAAACTACTATATAAATATGTGCTACAAAATTAATGGTTAATAAACCTGAAGCATTTTACATAAACATCTTATGTGATATGTAAAATTTAGATATAGAGATATCCCAGTTTTCATTTAAAAGGAAATTTACTGTGGTAATTGGGATTGGTTGTGAGGGACATGGTAGAGAGACAGGAGAGAACTACAATTCCTGCGTTTAGAATTATGACTCAGAACCCAATTATTTACTGACTAGGCAGTGTTCATCATTCCTAGTCAATATCTTATGGTTATATTACTCCAAAATTAAATCCATCTGAATGATAAAGAAGTCAGCAAGCCAAAGTATAGAGTTTAGAAAAGAAATTCTCAGCTACAATCTTACACTGAATATATCTTGTCTCCTAAAGATCTGATCCAAAGGATGTACTACCTTTGTTAGCTTTGTCTTGGTCTACAGTCATATTCATCATAGAACTATGAAGAGGGGTATGGGAAGGTTTTGGAAATGTCTGGGGGCACATTTATAGTTTGTGCTGACATATTACTATCATATTAATTAGAAGGAATTATTGGCACATAGTGTCTTGAGACAAAAGGATGCTAAAAGTCTTTCAGTGATTAGGAAAATCTCAAATGTTGAAGATTAATCTGTCTAAAATGTAAGTAGAGATATAGTTGTAATACTGTCAGTGCACACAAATAATTTTATTGGTCACCAGTACAATACTTTATTTATTTATTTATTTAGTTAGTTAGTTATTTAGTTAGTTAGTTAGTTAGTTAGTTAGTGGTGCGGGGATCGAACTCAGGCCCTTGTGCTTACAAGGCAAGCACTCTAATCACTGAGCTAAATCCCCAGCCCCTACAATACTAAATTTAGATCTGGTGCTTTACATTTTATCTTGCTCTGAATTAGAATTATCTCAAATTTTACAATGAGACAAGATTTGTGTGTTACATGTTCATGAAACTTCAAAGATAAATTGCCATTGGGAAATCAGCAAGTTCTAAATCACTAATGGTGAGATGTTTCCTTAGTCATTGACAGGCAATCTAATGCAAGGTGGGTTGGTCAGTCTCAAAAATGTCTACCTGTAAACATTAAATGTAAGAGACAGGACTTCTGGGAAAATGTTGGAGTGGTAAGCAACAACTCAGCCTCTCTGAGATTCAGAATCAAGGTACTGGAAAATGACAACTTTGGGAAGAAGAAAAGAAGAAAGAAAACCCCCAAAACTAGGAAATTTCTGACAGGAAAATTAAAACCTACAGAGAACTTGAAGAGAGAATAATACAATGTGGAGAAGGAAAGGGACAATCTGCTCTTTCTCCCCAACTCCTAACTCATGGCTCATGGGAAAGGGAAACAATCTACAGAGACAAAGTGAAAGCTGAGGACCCCAGAGGCCTTCAAGGAAAAACGTGATGGAACAGACTGGTGAGTGCTGTGAGCTTCTGTTCCCATGTTACTCCTTTGATAGGCAATAGCTGGTAACTGACTCCAGTCCAAGTGCCTGCCATATTCCAGAGAGAGTGCTTGGTTGGATATCATCCCAGGAAAGGTTTAATTGTTTGAACTGGAAACTCAGAGTAGCCACAGGACAGCTTCAACTCAGGGCTCCTGATGTTATGGTCCCACAGTGACTGAGTGAGAGATAGCCATGGTAGTGTGCTGTGCTCAGGGGGCCATGATCAGTGTGGAAAGAGACTCACTGAGGGGTTTAAGCTAAAGGACACAGGCCCCACCCACACAGCCAGAATCATTCTGAATTTGAATAATCTGAATAATTCTGAATCAATGAATCAAAGAGTTGGTTCTTTGGAAGAATAAACAAAATATACAAATCCTTAGTCAATCTTACCAAAATAAGGAAAGAAAAGACTCAAACCCATGCAAATAGAAGTGAAAAAGGTCAAATCACAATGGATTCTGCCAAAATCCAGAAAATCATTGGTAACTACTTTGAGAACCTGTACTCCAATAAAATGAAAATTCAGAAGAAATGGATAGATTCCTGGATACATATGAACTACTAAAGCTAAACCAAGAAGATATAAAAGTCCAGAATAATCTAGTATCACTGAAATTGAAGATATCATAAAAAACTTTCAACTAGGAAAGCCTTAGCTTGCAATGGATTTACTGCTGCATTATACAAGAACTTTAGAGAAGAGCTAATGCCAACACTCCTCAAGTGCTAATGAAATTGAAAGGGAAGCAGTACTCCCCAAATCATTCCTGTAAACAAGCATTACCTGATTCCAAAACCAGAAAAGGACCCAACTAAAAAAGAACTACAGGTTTAATGAACATAGACACAAAAAACCCTCAGTAAAATACCAGCAAACAGAATGCAGGAAATCAACAACATCATTCATCATTACCAAGTAGTATACATTCCAGGGATGCAAGTTTCAGTGCAAGAAAATTAATAAACACCACATAAACATCTCAATGGAAGAAAAAGTATTTGACAAAATCCAACATTTATTCATAATAAAAATCTTGAAGAAAATAGGTATAAAACGTCCTTATCCCAATCTGATAAAAGCCATGCATGACAAACCAACAGTCAACATCATACTAAATGGACAGAAGTTGAAAGTTTTCCTTCTAAAATCAAGAGCAAGAGATGTGTCCTCTATCACCACTCCTGTTCAAAATAGTTCTTGAAACATTAGCCAGAGTAATTGGACAAGAGAAAAAGGATATGGAGAGGAAAGGAAGAATTTAATTTATCACCGTATGTGGATGACATGATCCTCTACATAAAAGACCCCAAAAACTCCACCAAAAGATTCCTAGAATTATTAGCCAAATTAAGTAGTATAGCAGGATGCAAAATCAACACTCAACAATCAGTAGCATTCCTGTACACCAATAATAAACTCACTGACGAGAAATTAGGTAAACAATATCTTTCACAATAGAATCAAGAAAAGTACTTAGTAGTTAACCAAGGAAGTGAGACCACTACAATGAAAACTAGTGCCCTGAAAAAGGAGGTTGAAGAAGACATCAGAAAATGGAAAGATATCCCCTGTTGTGGATATGCAGAACCAATAGAATCAAGGTGGCTATACTTCCAAAAATGTTACATAGATTTAACACATTCCTAATCAAAATACCAATGGCATTCCTTACAGAACTGGAGAAAGCGATCATAAGATTCACATGGAACCAGAAGAGACCTAGAATAGAAAATGCAATTTGGGCAACAAGGGCAAGGCAGGGGGCATCACAATCATGGACTCAAGTTATACTGCAAAGCTACATTGATTAAAAAAACAGCAATGGTATTCACAAAAAACAGACTTGTAGATCAATGGAACAAAACAGAGGATACTGAAACAACTCCAGACAAAACAAGCTACTTGATCTTTGACAAAGGGACTAAGAACACATACTGGAGGAAAGATAGCCTCTTTAACAAATCCTGCTGTGGAAACTGGCTATCCACACATGCTGAATACCAAACCTAGACCTAACTGATAAAAGCCAATTTAATGAAATTGAAGGGGAAGCAGTACTACCAAAGTCATGCCTGTAAACAAGCATTACCCTGATTTCAAAACCAGGAAAGGACCCAACTAAAGAATTACAGGCCAGTGTCTTTAATGAACAGCACCATGTGTTCACCATGCACTAAACTAAAATCAAAATGGATCAAAGATCTAACTATAAAAATGGAAACAATTTGCTGGAAGATAGAATAGGTAAAACTCTTGACAATACCAGATAGGAATAGGAGAAGACTTTCTGAACTGAAACCCAGTTACACAAGAAATAATACCAAGAATAAACAAATGGGATCATATCAAATTAAAAAGCTTCTGAGAGGGAAAAAAGTGGAAACAAAACTTTGCAAATAAGGGAGGAGGAGGAGTTGCAAGGAGAAGAGGGGAATGGGAAAAAAAGCAAGATATACAATGTAGAGATACACATTCCCTGTGATGAATGTTACCATTATGTATATCTAAAATGTACCACTAAAATAAAATCTTCGGCACAGCAAAGGAAACCACCGAGTAAAAAGACAACCCACAGAATGAGAAAAACAAAATTTGCAAGACATTCCTCAAAGGGCCAATATTTAGAATTTATAAAGAACTAAAAATTTTAGACGCTCCTAAATTTAAAGACTCAATCAAAAAGTGGGCATCTGAAATGAATAGACAGTTATCAGATGAAAAAATACAAATGGCCAATGAATACATGAGATATGTTCAACATTGCTGCCCATTTGAGAAATGCAAATTAAAACAAGATTCTTCAGAAGGAGTGGCTGTCATCAAGAAATCAACCAATAACAAATGCTGGAGAGACTGCAGGAAAAAGGGACCCCTTCTTCATTGTTGGTGAGAATGTAAACTAATGCAACCACTGTAAAAATCAGTATGGACATTCCTCAAAAAACTAAAACTAGAAATTCCATTTGACTCGGGTATTCTCCTCCTAGGTGTCAAGACATAGTGTCACAGTGATATATGCATACCTGGGTCTGTAGCAACACATTTCAAAATAGCTGAATCTTGGAAGCAGTCTATGTGCCCATCAACAGATGAATGGATAATGAAAATGTGATATTTATACTCAGTGGAGTACTATGCCATAAAGAAGGATAACTCAAGCCATTTGTAGAAATCTGTATGCACCTTGTGACCATAATGTTAAATGAAGTAGATCAGACTCATAGATTTGAATATTATGTGGTTTCTCTTATATGAGAAGTCCAATATATAAAGTAGAAAATAAAAGACAATAAGATAAAGAGAAAAATGTTAGTGTAAGAAATAAATATAAGAAACAATTATATAAAATTATAACAATTTTAAAAATTTTGAGTAAAAAATAATTTGAGTTACTCTTCATATTAATTTTGAAAAATTTAAATGTCTATTTTCTAATGATGTAGCTTCCTTACAACAATTATTTCTGATTTTGCTGTTCAAAAGCAGAGAAAGTAAATTCAGATTATTTATTTGATCTCTTTGCTTAGAGAAATTATAGTCTAAGTGGAAGGCAATTTTATTAGGAAAACCTTTTTAACTTTTGTTATCCTTTTTCTGCAAGATTGATATGGATGGCATTTTTAGTTTTCATTACCCCGTAACACACATTGCTAAAATAATAAAATTTATATTTCCCAAGCTGCTACTTTGGTCATGGACTGTTTTACATTTTCTTCTCTTAGATTTTATTTATTTATTTTTCTTCCTCTTTTAGATTTAATACATTCAGCAATTAATTACATAGGAACTGTTTTATATACTTCTCATGTTCTCATAGTGTTTATACCAAAGTTAGCTCTTGATTTATTTATTAGGAAAATGACAAATCTTTCTATTAATCTGACTTTGTGCTCGCTTCCGCAGCACATATACTATTAATTTGACTTCTTGGAATCAGGAGACTTGGTTTAGGGTCCGGCTTCTAGCTTCAGTGCTACCCAACTTTTTCATACTCTTCAATTTCTCAGATACAAAATGAGATTAATAGTCATCTGTTTGATTGTGTGAGGCTCAGTTTAGATGATAGTTGTATCTGACTTGAAATGTAGGTAAAATTTGACTTAAAAATCTTTTTTTTTTTTTTTTTTTTTTTTTTTAGCAATAGCAAAATTTATTCAAGAAAACCAAAATGAAGAGTGGGGGCGCAACTGGCTCTGCAGAGCGAGCTTGGGTCCAGTAAAGGGAGAAAGAGGGTAAGAGCAAAGATGAAAGTACACGCTGCATCTGGGAAACAGTGTGGGCTATCGTGGGTAGTCACGATAGCCTTGACTTAAAAATCTTAAAAGAAATTTAGCCATATATTATCTTTCTTAAAACATAATTTTTTTTTGTGAGCTTACTGTGAAGAATAAGTGAGACATAAAACAATCTTTGTGGTTATTTGGAAGGGTTTGGTATTTGAATAAAACAAAGATGGAGCCTTAAAGTAAATTTGTGAAGTTATTGTCAGAGAAAAGTAGCCCAAGGCAGCTATTTCTCTTTTGCTGTGGAATCAATTACAGCCAGAATCACAACTCTTCAGAGATTGGAGATGGTGATGGTGACTATGACTAGTTAGGTCTTTCAGTTTGAATTATTTAGAGCCCAAAATCTCTGATATAAACTGAGATAACAATTTCAGACTACTAGTGCCAGTAGTGATGATGATGTATCTTTCACAAATACTTTGTTTATAAATTTACCTAGACTTTTACGTGTAATCTAATCTTCGTGATAACAGAAATTGGTACCAACAGTAGAATATGAGCCATTATTTTAAGATCTTTGTTTTGTTATTTGTATTCTTATGATTGTAGTGAAGTCCCATCAGAGGTGAATGACACAGAGAGAGGTTTTAATCTTTGGCATGTAGAAAGCCACTTTTTCCAGCACCATTTATTACAGGCTGTCTTTCTTCCAGCGAGGGTGTTTGGCACCTTTGTCAAAGATAAGGTGGCTGAGAGTGTTTGGACTTGTTCCTGCATCTTCTAATCTGTTCCTCCAACAAAGGATTAATATCCAGAATATATAAAGAACTCAAAAATATCAGACCCCCAAATTTAAAGACCCAATCTAAAAATGGGCATCTGAAAGCAATAGACACTTCTCAGATGAGAAAGAAGAAATGGTAAATAAACATGAAAAAAATGTTCAACATCACTGGTCATTTGAGAGATGCAAATTAAAACAACACTGAGAGTCTATCTCACTCCAGAAAGAAAGTCTGTTGTCAAGAAATCAACCAATAACAAATGCTGGTGGGGCTGTGGGGGAAAAGGAACCTTCCTCCACTGTTGGTGAGAACATAGGCTGGTCCAACCACTGTGGAAATTAGTGTGGAGATTCCTCAAAATATTAGGACTAGAAGGTTCCATTTGACCCAACCATTCCCCTTCTTGGTATATTTCTGAAAGAATTAAAAGCATCATACCACAGTGATATACACACACCTCTATTTATAGTGGTGCAGTTTGTAATAGCTAAATCTTGGAAACAGCCCAAATGCCCATCAACTGATGAATGGATAAAGAAATGTGGTCTGTATACAAAGGAGTACTACTCTGCTATAAAGAATGATAAACTTGAAACAGTTCTAGTAAATGAATGCACTTTGAGACCATACTCTTAAGTGAAATAAACCAGACACACATGTTTAAATACCGCATTGTTTCTGTGGTGTGAGAAACTGCAAGTGTAAATAAGGACTAAAATGTATTATATTGGGAAAAGGGAATAAATTGTTCAAAAGAGAAAGGGAACAGAGGGGGGAGGGGGAAAGGAAGGGAGGGACAAGAAAAAAAAGACAATAGAAGGAGAGAAAAAATGGAAAAAAAGCTTTTGTAAATAAGGGAAAGGGGTTGAAGGGAGGGGAGGGGAATGGGAAAAAAAGAATGAGCAAGATGTATCATGTACAGGTACAAATTCCATATAATGAATGTTATCACTATGTATATCTAAAATGTACCACTAAACTAAAATGTAAGAGAGAGAAACAGAGAAAGAGATTGATTGAAGATTTACACCATAGTGTCACTTCTGCCTGTTGTTTTTCTCAAGAGTATTCTCCCGAGTGTTGAAAGGGAGACATTAATCTCCATTGGTCATAGTTTCTTTTGTGCCTTGCAGTGTGAACTTCTCACTGTGCAGAGTGTGGTTCTAGTGTTTAAAGTATTTTTTTTATACAAGATGGCCTCAAATGCAAGCCAACTACTTCATCTGGTGCTCACCCAAAGAATGAGCCATCTGTTTGAACAGTGAAAGAAAAATTGGCTGTGTTGGCCATATTGAGAATCTGCCTCCAACATAGTCTGTAAATGTTGTATACTGTATTTTAAAGGTGACTTAGATTTCCAAGCATAATTTGGACTCCATGAGATTTTTTCTTGTGTGTACAATTCTGTGAGATGCAACTATAGTATAATAAATGCTACAGACTTCCACTTTTCCTTTGTTACTAGTTAACATAGATAATTGCAATAGTTCTTTATCTTCCAAGGTGTATAGAGACATTTTAAAATAATCTTTTCATTAAGGAAATTAAAATAGTGACCTGAATAGAAAGTAGTGTTTTGTGCAAACATTTTTTAAAGTTTATATATAACTACAGATGACTTATACAATGTCAAGGCCATTATGAAATCCATAATACCTAGTCGTGTCAGCAGCCCCACAGTGTTACTTTCCATCAGTGTTCATCCTCTCTCTGATCCATGTGGCTGTGTTGTCAAGGTTGGCTACAGTCTAGAAGGTGATGCTCCACCATAGGCATCAGCAAAATTTTTCTGTAAA
>PVJO010008746.1:46843-73528 GCA_004026905.1 Hystrix cristata | reverse complement strand
TTTGAATCATTCTGCTGGGCTGTTTGCTCTTGGTTTTCAACATAAATCTGGCTAAAAGCCCCCAACAATAGCCATGCCACCGCCTCAACATTAGACTGCCTTGAAATTTCTTTTGCAAGATTAATTAGTCCGCCGCCCTTAATCTCAGCCTCAGGCAAAGTCTCTGGACACAAGCAAAATACAGACAAACTTTCTGCCAAGCCATAACATACATGGTCTGGAGTCCAACAGCCAACGCAGTCTTTCTTCCCAGCAGAAACCTCCTGAGCCTGGTCTGTACCGGCAAATTTCCTCATTTCCAAAGTTTTCCTAACTCTTCTCCTTTCCGCAAGCCAACTCCAAAGGCTGCTAATCCACACGGTCAAGTATAGTCCCAGCAACAACCCCACTTCTCCGGTACCAAATTCTGTTTTAGTTACTTTTCTCTCGTTGTTGGGACCGAATACTCGACACCCAAAGTTAGGGGAAGAAAGGTTTATTAGCTCACAGTCTGCAGAGGTTTCAGTCTATAGTCCGCTGGGTCCGAGGCAGGGCGGGCCGGTGTGGCAGACCGGCAGCTGGCCAGCCACAAAGTAAAGTGAGGAATTGCAAGGAATGTATGCAAATAAGCAATGCAAACAAGCAGCTAGTTAGCTTCTTCCTGTATCCTTCATCTAGGCTACCTGCCCCCAGGGTGGCCCGCACTCCCACCCCCAATCTCAGTCTCACATCCTTGATCCCAGCAGAACCATGCCAAACCGATCAATGGATCAATTTAGTAATCACACACTCTAGATCCAGCTATCTCTTACCACATGAGGCTTTGGGGGGACATCTAGACACAAACCATAACAAGTATGAAGAACACATTGGAAAGTTTTCCAAGAAGGAACAGGGAGACTAGTTGGGGGAGGCTTCAGCAAAATATGAGAAAAACTGATGGTAGATTAGTGGCAATGAGGACTGGGAGGAGTATGCAGAATTCGAAAAAATTCAGAGCATAAATGAAGACATAGAAATAGATGAAACTAACCAAGAAGGGAGCATGGAGTGAGGACCAAACATGGACTGATTGAAACTAGAAGAATTTAAACATTTAATGGTGGCGTGGAATGGGTTAAACTTGTGAGCGGTTGATGAAGAGATTATGGAGCGGCAGGGAGAAAGTAGAAGAGACTTTTATCGTGGAAGACAAGGGAAGAAAGAGGTGTCAGGCAATGGGCATAGTCAACAGTGCAGAATACTAGTGAGAGGGAAAGTAAGACGAGGCAGAAAAACACGCCTTCTGTGGACAGGAGTGAGAGGAAGGGGAAAGAGGAAGTAGAGGCAAAGTAACAGTAACAAATGATTTGAGAAATTCTTCTGTGTTGAGGAGGAGAGATTAATTGCTGGAAAGGAATGTGGGTTGTAGATAGGATTGTTTTCACAGATTTGTGAAAAGGGATGCCGGATAGTGTGCATATATTGAATAATGGAGAGAAAGAATTTTAGTAGAGAGCTGAGATAGAAAGTTTAATGTGATAAGAGAGAAAATGAATACAGATGTGTAAGTACTGGAGTGTTTGGCAGGAGGAAATGGAAGAGTTAACCATTTGATGGTTCCTGAATTCCCTGAAATGTGGTAATGATCTATTGAAATTGAAGAGTAATAGGGAAAGGACTGGCTATTGGAAGGAGAAGCTTTGGGACCACTGTTAGGGAGAATGGAAGTGTGAGACGATTAATAAAGAAAAAAGGAAACAGAATAGGACTGTTGCACAGCAATGGTGATTACAAATTTAAAATATCTAACTAGGTTGTTGAGGGTTACTTTATAGAGGATTGAGAGCTAAGTTCAAATACGCAGTACTTATACAGAACAGTGATTCTCAGACTATATTTAAATGGCCTTTTTTCAAATATTTAAGATATGAGTAGATATTTTGCTAATAAAAAATCATGGGAACACTAAAGAATCTTGTTTATTTCCTTCCTTAGAAATTCATGCATTTCATTGTACCACCTTATCTGTAAGAAGTCTTTGAATGAGTAGACTCACTAAATTTTGTTTAAACTAATTCTCCCAAGAGAGATCTTCAAGATTTGGCCTCTACCTAAAAACCTTGCCAGTCGCTGCTCTCCAAACCCAGGGTTCCCATTCCCATTCCCCTCAATTATTGACATTTCTTCAAAATGCCCAGCCCTTATTTCTCGTATCTTTTGTACAGGAAGTTCTGTGAACCTGGATCATCTTTTTCTCCACTCACTTTCCATATAACTGTCTCTAGGTAGAAATCCTTCCTTGAGCCACTCTAGATGTGTGTTGAGCATCTGTGTTTATCCCTTCTCCTATTCTGTGCTCAAGACACTCTCACTTCCTGTTGGCTTGTCACCTCCCTCACCGGACTTTAAACCACTGGAAAAATGAAATTGCCTTCTTTAGTGGTATCTCCCCAGCACTGAGCACAAGCCTGACCAGTACACATACACTGGAGAAGGAGCCATAAATGTCCCTTCCTTTCTCCCGGAGGGCAGAGGGAGGCAATTGTTACGGATGCTACATCGGGTGCACTGGGCCTTGGGTGAAGTCTGCTGATGCTGAAGACTCGTGTCTCTTTTTACTTTCTGTGTTATTCAGCACACAGTAGATATGCTCCATACACACACACCTATGAACACATATGTCTCTTCACACATATACACAAGAAATGTGAATGCTCTATTTTCACAGATTTTTCTTCCATCTGCCAGCAGCATTTGCCCCACAATCCTTATGGATGTATGGTTGGTTTCACACTCTTCATGTTCATCTTGATCTCTCCCTCTTCCCTTATAACATTTCCTTTACTCAGTCCTTGGGGCCTTTGGCCTTTCTTTTTGTGTTTTATTTCTGCTGCTTCTTTCCAGGCTGCTTGAAGCACCTCCCAGCAGACTTTCGATAGGAATACTGAGGCTCACTTTGGCAGTGTGGATGTTATACCATGGCAATGCTCAATGCTTTTTTTTCTCTACAGGGACTAGAAGCATACAGCTTTTCACTGCTGATTCTTTGTAATAGTACTACACAGGCAAAATGTTAATCAATTATAGCAGCAGAACTAATTAAAAGGCATGCATTATACATCTTGTGGACACATTCTTCATTAGCATAAACTCTCAGCATTACACATTCAGGTCAGAGGGAATTAAAAGGAGAAACTGAAAAATAAAAAGTCGTGCATACAGATATCTAGACACTTTTTTTACCCAAGACTTTTGCTGCGTGTGTATCCTTGTGGATTCAGTTGTGTGTGTGTGTGCATGCGTGTGTGAGAGAGAGATTTCAAAAGAAAATTACTATGTTCCATCTTTATATTCTTTAGAAATTCAATCAGCTTTAAGATGATAAAGTTAATCCTACTCCCCCAACAAAGCTTGAATAATATTCAGCTTCTAGAAATAGAATGAGCTCTTAATTTAGTTTTTTCATAGTATTCTGTAATAGGCTTTTGATTATAAATAGCATAATAACTAATTCTGTCAAATCAGTATTGCTGGTTGTTTTCAACTCAGTTCTTATTCCAGAGACCATCTTGGTCAAGAACAAGACAGGCGATGTCATGGGGGAAAGGACAGCTTGTAATTTCCTTATATTTCTGCTTAGTTATTTGATTTCTTCCTTAGGATAATCCACTGCTTTAGGCTTATTGTGACATACTGGGACATGTATCGTCTTTGCTAAAAGATTCCTTTGTGCATTAGTAGTTCTCATAACTTGCTCTCTAGTTACCTCCACATGGAGGCCAATTTGATGTAGAAATGATGATAAACAGGTGACCAGACAGCCTGTAGTGTCTGAGCCGCATAATGCAAAGATTGCAGTCTGAGTTTAGCCATGAGTTTCTTAATTTTTTGCCTTTTTTCAAAACAGAGTTCAAAGACTTGAAATAACTAGTTGTTTACAATATTGTAAGAGCTTTCAACTTATCTCCCTACTTCAACTCTTGGCTTGTAGTTTCTTCTTCCCTCAACAGTCCAAGTGAGCTTTGGAAAACAGACCAGATTACATTGCATTCCTGCTCAAAACTCTCAAATGCTTCCCATCAGACAGAAGAAAATTCAGTCTTACAAATAGCCTAGAGACCTACTTGATTGGACCCCTTCTTAATTTCAGTCTATCCACTGTGTCTCCTTTCTACTTTGCTCCAATTACACTGCTGGCTTTCATGGTGTTCTTCAAATATGTCAGGCTCACTTCGTTCTCAGGACCTTTGAATGTGCTCTTCCACCTTTCTGACAATCGACAATCTCTCCCACAGATTAAGCTGTTTTCTCGTTCAGCTCATGCATGTGACTGTTCGGGTGTCTCCTCACAGGTGCATCTCTGACTACTCCATCTAGAATATAGGTGAGCACTTAGAGTTACCTGATATCATGCTGTATGTTTATTTGTTTATTTTCTCCTTCTCTATCAAAAATACAATCTCCTTATGGTTGGTTTTATCTGTGTGTTGCAGTGTTTGTGTAGCAGTCCGGAAGAGTGCCTGATGCATTGAATTTGTTTGATGTGTATTAACGGACTGAAAAATGAATGAATCTTCTTGTTAGAGTTAAGTGAGAAGTGGAATTTGTATTTGACCAGTTATTAAACTGTAAAGGATCGATTAGACATGCCTGTTCAGTGTAAGAAATTGAGAGGAACTTACACAGATTGATGAAAATACTGCAAAGGATCCAGTATCATCGTAGAACAATGGTGTAGGGTCAGGTGGGGTGTATGTGTGCTTCACATTAAGGGACAGAGTGACAATCTTTACTTAGATATTTTTGTCAAAATCTAATGTAGCTCATGAGAGTTCAGGGAAAAGAGCCCTCTCGTACCCTATTTCTACCGGAGAGAAATAGAAATGTTGTTTATCACTATTGACCAAGAGCATAAAAAGTTGCATTAATGTTGACCCAGCAATTGTACTTCCAGTAATTTAATTTATAAAAATAATTATAAGCCTGAAGAAAGACTTAGTTCCAGCATTATCTAGTAGACAGTCATTTATAATAGGCAATAATATTGGAAACAACCTATCCAACTATAGATTAGATAAATTACAATGCAATTAGTAGAATTCTGTGCCAATGTTTATTATGGTAAAAGAGTCACAGTGAACTGCTACGTGAAAAAGAAGTATATGAAACAATATGGACCTAGTAAATATGCATATATTTTATACTTATACATATATATGTATATATATATAGTACCTACTAAATATACCTATATATATATGTAGTGGTGAGTTAACCACCTAAGTGTTAATAATTATTATCTCTTCACATTGGAATTACTGAAAAAATTATTTTTTGTTTTCTTATTTGTTTTTCCAGTGGTTCTAATATATGTGTGTGTGTGTGTGTGTGTGTGTGTGTGTGTATCCACCAAAAGTGAACAGTTTGTTGAAGATCTTTATGTAGATAAGATTCTATTCCTTGTGTGCAAACAAGCCTCATTATGATGCATCCCGTCTTTTCTGTTTGTGCTCCCATTCACCCGGCATGCACATACTGAGCATCTGCTGGAGGTAGAGCTGTGTGTTAGGCATCCTTCACCACAGGGATGTGGGCTGTACACAGCTCACCATTGTAAAAACTTCCACTGTAAGAAGGCTCTCTTTTGTACATGACGTTGTATGATATTACCTTCCTTTCCTTGAGGATATTTTAAAAAGACCAAGTGTCTGCACAAGCCCAATCCCAGTTTTTCATTCTAGAGACAGCCTATTGTAAGGAGACATTTTTCCCAGGAAAACTGCTCCTTGGAAATGAGCTGAGCTGCTCCTTGCTAGCACAACGGAGCTTCTGGCCTCCTGCTGTTTTCGTCTGTGATTTCTTCCTCACTCTGGCTCTGGGCCTCTTGCCTGGCCCAGCTTCCCTTTACAGTGCTGAGGCCCTGACCTTGTTTTCCACCTCACAAAGTTGACAGAGGCTAGAAGAAGACACAGCTTGTTAGGGACTTCCAGACAGAGAAATGCTAAGGAAGAGAGAGTGGCTTGTTGCCTCCTTTCCCAGGTGTCTTGTGTAATGCAGGATCCCCTGTGCCTGGCATTAGGTGACAGAGCTTACAGTCGGTAAGTTTTTGAGTGGATAATATACAAAGATGGCAAACATCAGCTCACTTGTTTCTGATGTAGTGAAAACACCCAAGAGTGAGCCATTTTTTTCTAGATTTCTCCATAAACCAACGCAGCAACGTGTGAAAATGGAAGAAATTTGAGAAGGCTGCTATGTGTATAATAACTCTGACAAATGAAAGCATGCTGTGGCAAAATGACAAAGGTGAGAGGAACATAAATAATGCATGCTGCACTGTAAAGATTGTGAATGTGCACAAGGACAGTCAGCCTTGTCTCTGACTAACGTGCACATACATTTAATTGGAAATCTAAATAACATATTAAGCTTTCTGTATTGGACTACTCTATGGCTTTCTGCATACCTGACCCGAATGAGATGATTTCCAGTGTCATTTTCAGCTTGCTTCATTCAATGGCAGCAGGCCACCACTGTCAGTGATCTTTCTTTTTGTGTTGGCTGGAAGTTTTTATCCTTGCAGGGGAGATGGTTGATAATTGGGTTAGAGTCGCCACACCACGTCCATCTATGTCACTAACCTTTGGGAAAGTGAGAGCTTTCTCTCCTCCTCGCTCTCTTTCACATTTAGCGGAACTTTTCAGCTTTACTCAATGTTCTTAGTACGGTAAACTTTCTCTTCTTTTCCACTTATACCAAGGTTTAAAGGCTTTCTATAAGAAACTGAAGTTCTGCGGAATCGACAGAAATGATTCCCTATAAAAAGCAAATGTGGTTTCCTCTATCTAGAGGTGCATCTAATTTTTTTTATCTTCTCTTTTACTTCAATTCCAGGAAAATCTCATTCGCATTGAGAAAAATATGTCAGAAGAAAAATAGACCATTCTGTTTTGGATTATGTAACCAATTTGCCAAGGTGCTAAAAAGCAGGGACTTTATTAACACGAGTGTAGAAGGTTTTTGAAGGTAGGGAGGAGTGACAACCTTTTCCTTCGTGGTGGCTGTGATAGCAATCAAGAGATGATTATTTCAGGGGAAGAAAAATGTCCCTTTGCCCTTTAAGACAGTTGATAAGCTTTTGTAAGCAGGCAACTGAAGACTACACTGTAGCATCATTTAGTTTTTAATTAATATTAAATTAAAGTTGCATTTTCTTGTTAGGCCTATGTTAATAGTAAGAGAGTTCACTTGAATGGATGTTTTTGCAAAGGACACCGGAGGAATGAATACAGGATTCAAGACAGCTGTCCTGGGAAACCACGAAAAGGAAATGAATCTCAACTAACAGCAAAGGGAGCTCTGCAAGCTGAATGGTGTGTGTATAGCACCAGTAATTAGAAGACTTTGTGTAATCACTGTAAGGTTTGGCTCTACCTAGGAAGTTTCAGAGCTGGGGGCAGCCGGCCTAGTGGAGGGGGGATGGGTTTTGGGATCAGCCAGACAGCTCTAGTTGAAAACCCTACACGAGAAAGGTAGTGCTACTCTCCAGGGCTATTGGTAGGATGAATAGGTCTGCTTTTGTCAAGTGCCAAATATGTAGGTGCACAGTAAATGTTAGCGACTATTGCCCTCGGTTTGGTATGTGAATTTGAAAGAGGATCATAGAGATGAGTCTGAGTAAAGGTGATTTAAAAAAAATAAACTTTAAAAGATAAAACTCTCATCATGATCACTAGAGAAGACTTTCTTAGGATACTTTTCTGAAGATCTAGGTACGTAGGTTGTTTCTGCCTGGGAAGCAGAAATTACTTTGTTGGCTCTTTCAAGAGTCTCTGGGGTGCTTACTGGAGAGAATGTGTAGGGAAAAGAGGAGGCGAAATACAAGAAAGGAAAAGAGGAGAAAGAAGAAAGAGCAGAAGCAGGAAGGGTCCTGGAGGCAATACCAAAGGGTTTTACATCTGTTTTAAAATGTGGGTTATTTTGAGAAAAATAAACGATATTCTCCTATAATAAGTGTAACTGTCTTCAAAAGATGAGAGTGTCAAAATGTTTCCCCTGATCCTTTGTATTTTCTGAATTTTCTGTTTTGAGGAAGGATGTATTTTATAATTAGAAAAAAATCAAACGGTATGTGGTCCTTCTTAATTATTTCAATATCATGTTTTCATGGCACAATTTGAAAAAGTGATTTTTGAGGAGCTGATGGTCAAATGTACACAAATAGGATGTAAGGGCTTTAGGAATTCAAGTTCTAGGCTCAGAAACCACCAGAACCAAGGTAAACCAGTACATTTGACTTTTAAAATACTCAGAAAAGGCAAAGGACAGAGTGTCCATATGAGGGAGGCAAGCTAAGTATACACAAAGTCTAATCTTTGACAAAGTAAAGTTGTTTTCCATAAGAACTCTGACTTTTCCCTGTGACTTCTCCCCAGTTTCTGGAACTTGATTCCAGTGTGTGAGATAAAGTCTTTGTGGGATTGACTTTAGGTAGCGTTTTGTTCCACAGGGAAACTTGGTACGCAGGAGTATATTTAACAAGTACTGGCCTATCCCACTGGGGCTAAGAGCCTGGTTCTCCTCTGCCTGCTCCCAGGCAAGAATGGCTACAGGAGAACTTGTGGGCATTTTAAGCAACTTATATTGAAGCAGTTATCTTTCTCAAACAGACATTTTGGGTTGCAACATTTCAATCACTGGAGAACCTCAGCACTAGTAAATTGTCCCAGTGAATCAGTAAATGCATGTTTCTTTTTTGATAAGGACAAATTGAGTAACATTTTCACACTGAAGTAACTAAATAGCCCACCACCTTGCTCACATGAAGGAGGTTACCTGCATATTGATAATGGTACAATGGACCATGACTGTGAGCTCATGAATAGAAGGGAAATACTGGTACATCTTTTCCCATGTATAATGCTTTTTTCAGTAGGTGGGATGGGGGTGCTTAATCAAAGAAGGATTTAATATGTTTGGGAGGAATGTCAGATAAGGGATGGGTATTCCAGAAAGATGATGATGTTAAATAAGAATAAAAAATTTAAGTGGTTAAGATTTTTGAGAAATGGTAATGCAGCTCTAGGGATGTGTTGTAAGAAATCAAAGGACATAGCTGTTTAAGGACTTTAGTGATAAGAGAATGGAAAGTCATATGTAATTATGGAGAATTAATGACAACTAGGCCAGAGTCTTGAAGAATCATGAAGTAGCAAAGAAGATACAGAGAGGAATATTTAGTAGTTGTTGCAAGTCCTTTTCTATTCCATCTTTATATGTTTATATTGATTTCTCTAATTTGTCTTCTGAATATTATATATCATCTCTCATACTCATGGTAGATAAAAGTGATATAATACTTGAATCAGTGTGCAGAAACCAAGTGCTGCAGACTGAATTGTGCTTCCCTAAATTTATACCCTAGCCCCATGTTACGGAGTTTGATGGGAGGGGTGGTGGTTGTTTCTCTGGGCAAAATCTTGGCCCAGGGGAATTTTCTAAATTAAGCTCAGTTTTTTGTATCTCATTTCTTTTGTATCTCATTTTGTATCTCTTTTGTATTCTCAGTTTCCTGACAGAAATAACATCTCTTGGCCATTTCCCCATAATTTGCAGAGATATTTTACACACGCATACATGCACGTGTGAGTGAAATATAAAGTTACCTTACACCTTGAAAAGCCCATTTCTTCACACCCATTTATCTATTTCATGTAAAGCTGTATTCAGCCTTGGATGGAATATTCAGAATGGAGTAATCTTGACTTAACTCTACATTTTGAAGAGTTTTATTTTACTGCTCCACCTCAAACTTAGATATCCAAGGAGTAAGAAGCCAATGAATATAGGCTTTTATTATAATATATAATTAATAATGCAAAGTATTTAATTAAAAAAGATGAAGAGAAACATAAATACTGTTTTATAACATTCAAAAACAAATATACTTTGTAGGAAAGTATTTTATTTTTGTGTCTCAACAGATGAAATTCATAACCTTGTTTTCTGAAAAGACCAAACATACAATCAATTACAACAATGTGGTTATCAGATTCCCCCTCCCACCTCTATAATTTAAAGCAACTGACAGTTTGAAGGACACCAAGACAATAGGGCTTAGCTAAACAATATGGGAGTTAAAAACGGCCCTCAAAGAAAATAATTACAATAATTCCTCAAAAGAATTTGTCCTTTGAGCAAAACAGACTGAATGAAAAGAATCATCATGAAATGAGGATTATAGTTTCCCTTCCAATAAAAGGGAAAAGGGATGTATGTTAAAACAATGGTACAGAAAACTGGGGAGTCAGACTGAAAACAGAAAGCCTTAGGCAAAATATTTCTCCAATAAAATGCATCCCCTTGAAAATACCCATTCAAACACTTGTTTCATGTTGAAATGAATATTTCCCCTGCCCCTAGTGCATGGAAGTGAATTATTTTTGTAGTTTGTTAAAATTAATATTTTTTCCAAACCGGTGTCTCTCAGAGAGTGGGGAGACTTTGTTATTAATTTTGTAGAAGTCAGTGATAAACCAGCCAACTGATAGCCAGTATCATTTTAGTCTGTAGCCATAAAGGGAGGATGCGTATCCTGGTAGAGCTGGGCCTCCCAGAGGAGACAGATTCGTACTCACTGATTCCTTGTAGTCACTCTGTGTCCTGTAGCACCTTTATAATGTGTTCCCAGTTGTACGTGTCATTCCTTCATGCTTTTGACAGTAGGCCTCACAGCACCCTTGTGAGGTAGGTAGTGTTATGGTCATTTTGAGAGATGGGGATGCAGAAATGGTCAGTAGCTTGCTCATCAAGAAAATGAATCCAGTGACAGAGTCTTGGGGACTCGTACTCCAGCTCCTTGTCTTTTTAGTACTTGAGTATTCTGACTCCCTGAGAGTGGATCATTAAAGTGAGTAGGTCCTCAGTGCCAGACTCATGCCTGGCGAGTTGAACACTAAGGCCCATCTCTGAACCACACGGGTTGTATGATAGAATGAGAAAGGGGTTGTGAACAATATGGAAATCAAAAGAGCTAATATGGATTAAAGTTGAAGCACACCTGGAGAGCTTTATTCACTGATACGCTGTTAGTTACCGTGATCATGGATATTCAGCAGATATTACATGATTGAGTGAATGAATGGATGAAGATTGTGCTTGGATATGAGGACAACAAAATTTTCTACATCTTTTAAAACAAAAGTTAGAGAAATCCCATGTACATTTTTGAATCAAAAGTGAGAAGGAAAGTAGTTTCCTGACTTTTCTGTGGGTATGTACTTGAGTTAATGTTGGCAGCATTTAAAAGTATATAAATACAAAGACGTTCAGAATGATTTTCAATATAGAATTTGTTTACTTACTGGTTTGGAACCCAAACCATGACATGAAAGTCACTGTGAGAGGCAGTGCGACATACATAAACATCATCCATTTTTTCTGTACCATTAAGGTCTCTCATGTATGCTTATTTGCTCTTTGCCATTCAGCTGAAAAACTTGTGCTCTCCAGTTCTTATCAAATGCTATTTTGAAAAGACAGTGAACTATGGTACCTAAACAATAAACTATTGTCTGTGCGCTTTACCAACCAGCAGACATTTTTCAGTCACTTTTCAGTTCTGTGAACCTGTTTCTCTTTTTTTTCATTCCAGAAGACTGAAGGCAAAAAACAGTGCTTTCTATATTGAAGCCAAATCTATATTAATATCAGCAACTTTCTTAAAGCAGTGCCATTGGAGGGCTCTTGAGACTACTGAAGTACAGGCCACTGGACTCTCCAGGAATTGCTAACATAGAAGAACTTACATAAATCAGGATGGTGGAGCTGACTTGGTCGTCTCTTTGCATTGCACATTTGTTCTGGGCCCAGTGAATTAATCCCTAGTAGGATGTTTGAGCAGATACACTGTGAGGCATAAGAATTCCGGGTGCCATAAAATGGATTTGTGTATGTGTGTGTTTAAAGAAGTATTTGCTTACCTTTGGTGAGAGCTCTGTATGTATGTAATGGATGTCACACATTAGTCTTTTGTACATCCAGCTAATAGCCCATGGCCAAAAGAATAGATTAGATGTAGTGAGTGCTTCTGTTCTATGGTAGTAGAATATGCAATCTTTCTTGCTAAGGAATAACATGACTAATGAGGCTGTCTTCAGAAAAAGTTTTGCCTTAGAGGGAGATTTGGTAAACAACTTTATCTCCAAATATAAAAATAAAAATAATTATTCAGTATAGATAGAACTTTCTATCTTGTGCGTGCAATCACACACAAGATTTAGGTCTTTCCGGCAAAGTGGCAGTGTATCTAGGAGCAGGTTGTTTTCTGTAGAGACTCTCTTTGGGTTTTCAGATCTCAGACATTGACTTCTGAATGACTGAGCTGTGTTCTTTCTTTGCTTTCATTCTTGGTGTCCAAACAGAACAGGGAGAATCTTCAGGTAGGATGTGTATCTTCCATCTGCCAGTTCTTTTTGGTAAATTGTACTCATAGTACAAAAGTATATTTACTGTGTGTATCTGGCATTAAAATACATGTACTATTTAGAGAGATTTATTGACATGTCCTGATTTACCAAGTTCAGAGTATTTTGGAATGAAAAAAATGCCTGCAGAACTATAACAAGGGTTTTCCTTCCCTTGTTTTTGTATAGAGGGTCAAAATTTTGGCATTAAGTTTTTATAATAGTTGACGAAGGGCAGCAGAGTGACAAGCCCTAGAAGCCAATGTTTCAGATCTTCCACTGATCAGTTTTAGAAAAGCAGGTGAATTTCTGTTCAGGTTTGTCTATCTTCTCCTAATTTGACTTTTTTTGCTCATGAATCTTTATGTCTTATGCTTTGAGTCTGATGATGATCTAATTAAGAATACAGGGTTATATAAGAAACTTACTTGCCTTAAAGGGAGTAGGTGGGAACCCTAAATTATTTGACTATGTCAAATGACAGATAACAGACAGTAGCTGTGCTGGTGGCAGGAAAATGAGAAAAACAAGAAGTAAAACAAAAACAGAGACACAAAAGTATGATGAAATTCTAAATTTACAAAGTGACACATGGCCAGAAATTCTTTACAAATATAGAGCCACGATGCTGAGTTAAAAGTAGGTTAAGATTTTACCCAATAATTTGAATTCATTGGATTATCTCTTTTCTATGATTTATAAACAAGTCCTGGAGTATTGGGACCATCTTAACTCTGATCGATGAGTTTCCTGGATAAGCAAACTTGTGAGTTGGCAAAGATGTGTCCCCAGTACATTCAAAACTATGTTTATGGGGAAATGTCTTGTGATCATACTAGTTCAGTGCTATGAGAGCCCACTGTCAGAGATGTGACTCCTGCCAAGCAACTCCGGCATCACCAGAATCTTCAAGAAAGAGGCAATCCCTGTCCAGTGGCAAGCTCTCCATTTTGCAATTAAAGAACAGCAAAGCAGCCTTTCCTGAATCTCGTGATAGCAGCCTCAGAATTTGTGTTTGCTGCTGCCTAGAGGTGAATCTCAGGCTTTCTTGACATCTAACAAATACATCTTCCAGTTACCATTACTGTCAGCTTTCTGCTTCCACCTACAACTGCACTCCCTTCATGGGAAAGCGTGACATGAGCCGCAGCGAGTAAGGACGAAGCTACAACTGGGGACCGCCACCTGAGCACATTTCCCTAAAGCCCCCTTAACTACCCGAAAGGAAGAAGAGTGTCTTCCCTCTCCGCAGAAAAACTGCACAAGAATTTTTAAAATTTCAATTCATTTCTTCTTTGATACTAGACAACTTTCTCCTGTTACCAATTTGCTTGAAGACAAACAAATTTTCTCCTTTTAGTATTAGTATTTGTCCCTTTCTATTTTATATGACGTTTTGGATCATGAAAAGCTGCCTGAGTGAAGGCTAGCACAAACTAGATGATGTTGTACATATGGCTTGCTGAACCCTTCAAGTCAAATGAAATTGAGATCACTTTGCAACTGATACAGGATTTCTTTTCACTACAGTAGAATATTTTTATAGTGTCACTGATAGTGCATAGATTTTAAAATCCAGCAGGTCAAACCTGACCCCTTTGTGACTTCATATAAAGAACCTGGTAGCCTGTCCTCTGCTTGCTCTCAGCATGGTCTCCATTCATTGCACCATTAGAAGAGGAGTCCGCTGGGTGGTCTCTTCTCTGACAGCTTGGTAGAATATTTCATCAAAACAGTGCTAACACAGTTTAAACAACCTTATGTTCCTTGTGAGGTTCATGTAACCTGCTTTTCTCAGAAAGAAAATATTTTCCATGTGACTCCAGTTGCCTTTTATTACATTTCATTTCTTAATAGCCCAGTGGATTCAATTGAGATGTCAGATGCTTAAGCCCTTTTTATCAGCAAAGGAAATGTTTCCTAACTTATTTAACATGTAAATAAAATAAGTTAACTTGTTTTTACCTGTTCAAAAAAACAACATGCCCACACGATTACCCAATAACAGTAAGACATAAACTTAAATCAAGATAGTTTTGTCTTTAGCATTAATTTTTCAAGAACAAAAACCAAGCATCAGGCATTTTTAAGAAAAGTTTTGTTAGGATGTTGGTTAGTAACTTCCAATTGTTGAATATTCCCAGAGTGAGATTTTGATAAAAGATAGTAAAGGAAAATACAGAGACACATAATCTTTTTTCTTTTTCCCTTCTGTTCAAATTTATCAACTTTTAAAACAGTTACATTTTAAACATTTAAAAAAAACACCCCTCCCCCACATATTTATATATGTATATATATAAACAATAGTTTATGATGATTTGGGGCATTCTACACCTAATGGATAAGACATGTGAAGTCATCCATCTTGTGCATCAAGTGATCCAGATGTGGATGATGCATCTGGCTTTATCACTGGGGAGGAAGCAAGCATGCTTTCTTCCAGAGAGCCTCTGTAGTTTGTTTATGACTCAATTTCAGTGTGGCACTGTTACACAGATGTGTGTCTGAGTCAGTACGTGGACTAACACTGTTAAAAGGAATGGGAGGGGCTGGAGATTTAGCTCAGTGGTAAAATGCTTGCCGAGCAAGCGCAAGGCCCTGAGTTCGGCCTCCAGCACCCCCCCAAAAAAAGGAAGGGGAGAAGTTGTTGCAAATCTGACTTTGTCTTCTGCTTGTTGCTCGTTGATTATATTTTGTAGATTGTGTTCATTATACTGAAGTGTATATTAAAGATATTAAAGCAATTCAGAATGGGAGGTGTGCAACAAAATGAAAAAAATTAACATAGCAACAAAATTTCAGCTTTTAAATTTTTTTTTATTTTTTGGTCCTGTTAGATCAGGCACAAAATCTGACCCATTTTCAGTATGGTCAGGATAGTTAACCTTTTGAACTTTATTGGGATTAGTATACTTAACCAATCTAGAGAACATAAATTTGCATTTTTGTTGTCTCCTGATGGCAATTTAGCATACTAAAGGTAGAGCTTTCCTTAAAATGTGAAATACTCTCTTGATTATGCCAGCTCTTTTCTCATTCTGCTAAGGCTATAAATAAATCTTCTTATTTAAGGCTGGCATTATATCAACCCACCTGCTTCTGGAAGAGAAAAAAATCAGAATCACTCAACCTGCAGATTGCTGTCAGCTTGTGATTATGTGAATGGTAAGTCTTAACTTTAAAGTGTTATATGAGATAGGCTTCAGGGTTTTATAAAAAAGCAATTTCCAGTTTAACAATTACCCAGGAATTTCTGAGTACCAATGAAAGAAAACTTATCCCTGGAGAAAGCATCCATTCATCGGGCATGCCAGCAGCTCAGAGGTGACAGTGGTAAATAGGCAGGTAGGAGAACGAAGGATCATTTCATTTTGGCATCTGGAAAGAAGACAGGAATGGTGGAAGCGACAAAGCTTTCCTCTGTGGGCTGTCTCAGAGGAGTCAGTACCTGATCCCCTCTATCCGTGGGATTTTTTTTTTTTATGGTTTCAGTTATTTGAGATTGAGTATTTTTGTGAGTGAGGAGTGTGCATGAGAGTGCAGATTCATATAATTTATTACAGTATATTTTTATAAATGTTCTATTTTTATTATTTGTGCTGTTAGGTTCCTACTATGCTTAATTTATAAATTAAACTTTGTCAATAGGTTTGTATGTGTATGGAAGAATATATATGGTTTGATACTATCTGCACTATCAGTCATTCACTGAGGGTTTTGGAACATCCCCTGAGGATAAGGGGGGCTACCATAGTCCCTGCTGTTTTCTTTCCTCTTTAGAATATTTGCCAAAGAGTTGGGGGTAGGTGATGAGAAGAGGTATTTAAAGACCTTGGCATACTGAAGAGGTCACTCTGGGGCACACGTAAGCTCGTCCTAATGAGATTTCAGTATTTGGAACGAGGAATGTCAGCCCAGTCCTGTTTTAGAAAAATAACCCTTTTACATACATCGTATTCATGTCTTCTGTTGTTCTTGCTGCCAACATTTTATCATAGGCCATCTGTCGGAACGCTCACACAAGATGAGGAGTTTCCAGTCCCTGAGGTTTTTGGAGAAAATGTCCAACTACATTTGCTTCTCCCAAAACAGACCAATCAAGTTCAGATTTCAAATCCTGTCATTAATTACTGATTCACAACATGATTCTCTTAGCTAAACCTTGCAAGCCTCACCTTTATGGCTTACGGGCCCATGTTTATTAGGTAAACTTAATTGAAGATCCCAGCAAATCAGCTCTCATTTCACCCCTCAGGCCTACATTGTGCGGCTTTCCTTTACCAGTAGTCATCATTTTGCTGGAGCACAAATAAGCAGGCTCTCTTGAGAATGACTTTTGAAGGGTAAAACAGAATGTCACCAAGAGAATTAGGTCAAGCGTTTGCCAAAGAACCGAGAACATCTGTTGCCTACCAAAGTCTAAAATCAATAGTCAAATAATATTAAATTCCGCAAAGTTTTCTACACACAAAAACGGAAGAACTCCAAACTCTTCCATTAGAAAATATTAAAGATTTTAGCCAAAAAGAATTGAATGGCACTCCCCAAACCAGTGGCATTAAGTCAATGGAAATAACCCAGGGACATGATGTATTAGTCTAAAGGGGAAAGGTAATTTCACTGTTCAGTGTTTACCTAAGTACCAAATACAAAGAATGGCTTTGACCACAAATGTTTTGTTATTGGCTCACATGTTACAAAGTTTGGTAGAATTTTCATGTGAGCTATTGGTGGCCGGAACATAGAAAAGGGGGTAAAAACAGACCTAAATGAAAGTTTAAAAAGAGTATAATCTGATTCTTTAGTTAGAAGATAACTATGAAAATTAGAGACAAAGGACATAAAATGGAACCCAGTAACTCCCTCCAAGCTTTCTTTAAATTCCTGATACATCTTTTTGCCAGGTCTTAGCCTTCAGAGCTGAAAATGATCTATTCATTTTCTTTCCTAGGAAGCCTGGATATATTCTGTGTTGTTGAACAGCTTCTCAGCACAGCCCCTGAAGAAAAAACAAATGTCCTAATGCAGAGATGAAGGGAGACCCTGAAAGCATAAGGTAAGTGGGCCTCTATCCAATTTCACCTCTCTAACATTTCATTCTCTCATTTGTACTTCTAATAGAAAATATATATTTATTTCTACTCGAGTAACAGAAAATACCAAAAGTTATGTTTCAGTGGAGGTGAGATTTGAATAATACATTTTTAAAGAGTCACAGAAGATTATAAATTCTGGACTCTCATGAGAACTGAGAACAGGGTACTTGATAGAACACCAAGAATAGAATTTCCTGAAATGACTTTGTATTAAAAGAGAGTTTTTTCCCCCCTGATGAATGTGATAATTATGTATATCTAAAATGTACCAATAAATCATCTAGGTTAAAAAAAAAAAGAGAGTTGTTGGTGATAAGCAACAACTGGGAAGGTCGAGCAGAACCAGAGTTCTGACAAATGTTTTCAGAACCTAGGAAGCACGAGTCTTAGCAGTTTCTGGGTTATATTTTCAAACTTTAAGAATATTTGAAAAACATATGATTATAAATGCAATGAAAATAAAAAAGAGGCTAGAAAAATGAGTAATATGCAATTTTGGAAAAGTAGAAATGTCTTACTAGGAGCATATTTGCTTGGATGAGTTATTTTACACACACACGCGTGTGTGTGCACACGCACATACACACACACTGTATTCCAGGCATTTGAGTCTATGCATTAAGTTTCTTAGATCATTGAGGCTGTAATGAGGCAGATTTTTCAAATACAAATCTAATAATCAGAGAGAGTGACTACTTCTGTGAAAATGCCTAATAACGAACAGAGTACTGGTCAACTCAGAACAAAATGCTGAGCTAAACAACTGTATTTCCTCATAGAATACTTTGAAACAAACTCCAGGAAGAAGATAACTCAGAGACATTATACCTAAGGGGAGAATTTGGCCCATATGCTTGTCTGAGCATCCACAAAGAAAAATTTAGGAAACTTCTTTATAAAACTGGACACTAAAATCCCAGACTTACAGTCAGGGCAATGCCAGAGCTTTGTGGATGTAAAAAGGAACCCAATAATTGTGCCAATAGTCAGAATGCAGAAAGTTAAATGTTTATCTAGTTATCTGTGAATTCATTACTACAGTCCTTTAGGCGGCAAGTAGCCAATTCTTCTGGAGATAGTTGGTCAATGTACTTTCATGGTCTGAATTTATGTAGCAGATAGATATCTGTATATCTATCTGTGTCCATCCCCTACATACATTGGAGCCTAATTCAAATAGTAATTTTATATATATCATCTATCTATGTCCATCCCCTATATATATATATTGGAGCCTAATTCAAATAGTAATTTTATTTCTGTTAGATACATTGACTTTAGAAATATTTCAGAGGAGTATCAGTCTATTTTAATGTTGGCCAGCTTGGGTTTTATGGACCCCTAGGTTCTAAGGATATTAACAGTTAATCATGAATTGACCTGTTTCATGCTCAGATCAGTTAGAGAAACCCCATGGCAAAAATGATTAAACATGATTCTTGTTACAATACTTTTCAGAGGATTTATTAGGCATATATAGACTTAGAACCTTTAAGGGATTGTTATAGAATGCAGCATTTGCCCAACTTGTTAATCAGTGTGACTTTGGGAAAATGCTTAGTAACAGCTGAACTATTTTATAGATCAGTGTATGTAAACTCATAAGAGTACAATCTGTCTTCTTTGAATGAAATAATACCTAAATTTTTTAAAACAAATCTTTTCATGGATAGGTTAACTTCAATGAAATTTCCTTTCTCTTAGGCGTTGTTGGCCAACTTTTACTTTGACAGAAAATACAAGTCACAAAGCTTTATTAATTGCTCAGTGCCTTTGATTGTTCACACATGTTCTCTCTGACAGTTAAATGCTTGCTCTATATGGTATTGCAAAATTAAAATTAATTATTTTCTGATTTGGAAGACTATCCATCTTTTTTTTTTCTTTTTTAATTTGGGAAGTCCCATTTGACTTACACAGGGATTGAGATTTTGATAGACTGTATAATGCAGCTTGATTTGTATTATTACATATAAAAAGCTATACATAGAGAATTTCTAAAAGATCTATGATAATCACCAGGAAAATCAAACGAAATATTCCTCAGGCAATTCTTCAGTCTTTATATCTCATTTCTACCCATTTTAAAGGAAGAAATAAGTATAACTGTGTTACATCAAATTGGCAAAATGACTTCTATACTTGTCATTTTTTCACTTAGGTCAGTTTTATTTTACTAAAGTTTCTTCAAATTTTAAAAACTAAAAAAGGCAGGTTTTTGAAAATCAGACCCCACCCCCTAGTCTGACACGTCAAGAAGGAAATCCTAGAGACCGTCTTCTCTAGTTACATTCAGCCCACTAGGGGACATTTTTTTAAGTGTCTCTCTAAAAGTATGAAACATAGAGAAAGTCCTGTCGGTGCAAATTAAGTCTATGCTATTTCACAAATACAGTCCCCAGCCAATGTTTTCTCAGATTATATGAATATATGTTTTGAAAGCCATTCATCCACATACGACCAAATGGAACCTTTACACCACATCATTGGTAGTAATGTCATGATGGATTTTTTTTTTTAAAGAAATGAATGTGTAATTTTGACTAGCAGTCAGTAATACCAGTTGAATTGGGTATATATTCTTGAGTTGGCGAGTAAGAGAATCACCACGATTTCACATATTTATAAGGCTATAGTCTTAATTTTTCCTCAGTGAAGTAAACGATCAGTAGTTTTTAGTTTGACTTTTATTTTCCTACCTCTTTGAAAGAAAAACAGATTCCTCAAGTCTACACAAGTTAATTTGAAAAATAATACCAGAAATCTACTTAAGGAGGCATGAAGAAATTCTGATGCTGCCTATTGAAGGTAACACCAAAGAGACATTATTGTAATAGAGAACATCAGAGTGGCAGTAGCTAGATGTTCCTTTAACTGGAAGTCATCTAATTTTCAGGCAACTATCACACTTTATGCAGACCTGCAGTTGCATTTCCAGCATGTTAGGCATGGAGCATCCTGGTTTATGTTGGTATGTGAGGAGAAATTCTCTTCATTCAGAGAGCTTTTGAACAACAAATTACTGATCTTAGCTACTGGTGAATATCACCCAATGATTATGTATATAATCCTTACCTCTTCTTCTGTTTTCTAGACTGGTGAAAAAAAAATCAAGGGGTGCTGAAGTTGGGTTATTTTCACTAAAAACACCTACCTTGCACTTTACAGGTATATCTAGTGGCACACCTCCTTCGGGAGAAATCAAGGGCTGTATTACAGTAAATTGGTCCAGTGTGATATTAGAAGTATAAAAAATATTCCATTCTGTATCAAAACTAGGCACATGCCTTTATTTATAGTAATAGAAGTTGACAAAGTTGAGCAGTTTTGCCTCGGGTCCTATTTCTTGCCATCCTACGTCAGACATACATATCTCTCAACATGTCTCTGCCCATTACTCCAGGGATCTAGTCTCAAGCTGATCTATACGTAAAGGAAGGTGAAATCACACTTGGATCTATAGTGGCGAGTAACTAAAAGCACAACCTCTCATTCATATTGCTTTAAAACATATACAGCATATATGTTAAAAAAGAAAAGTAAAGAATATATTGATCTCTTTTTGGTGCTAAACCAACAATATGGTATGATGCAAGGCTTTAACAAATGATAATCATAGGTACAAAATTTTCTGTAGAGGATGTTTTAGACAAATGTGTCTTTAATATGTAAATCCTACACTGTAGGTTGTTCTTATTTTTTCTTTTGTTTTTGCAGTGGTAGAAAATGCTGAATAATTGTCCATGAGCATGAGCCAAAGGTTCAGGTTCATTACTGAGATCCCCAGAATGCCAGTATTTGCAATGCAAACAATTAGTATCCCACTGTGTGAAGGGCTCTGACACATGCCTGTCTGCTCTCAGGCAGAGTCTCCATGAGAAGTCTTCCTGCTTCCATGGACCCTGCTTTGACACAGGGGCAGCTCCATGAAGCTGCCTCTCAGCCTAGTGGTTTATTGTGCCAGACCGTCTTACCGATTACCAACAATGACACAGAGACAGTAATGAGAGTGGTAGACCCTCAAATCATTTTCATGTTGAACCTTCTGGGTCCAGCCACCTCCCCTTCCACAACAGCACCATTGTTTTTTCGGGGCACATATTCAAGGTCAATGCTATTTTTATGCTTGCCTTTCCCTCGGCTCCACACAAAAAGGAGGAGAAAACAAAATAAAACCACTCCCAGGAATGTGAAACAGCCCATGGCTGTAGATACCAGTATTGTTTTAAGGTCCAGGGAAAAAGTATTAGCATTGGTGCCATTGGAAATAGTGTCATTGGAGTCGGTCATGTACATAGGGGTCCTGTTTGCGTAAAGGAAGCGATCTGAAGTGAACCCTTTCACAGTTAAGGAGGCTGTAAAGGTATCATTTCCAGCAGCATTGCTAGCGATGCAAACATACATCCCACTGTCTTGATCCTGGGCAAAGCGGATTTCCAAAGTGCCATCGCCCAACACTGTGGCTCTCCCATTGGACTTGGTGGTAATAAAACGCCTTCTAGGTGTCACCCAGGAAATCACAGGCTGCGGGTCTCCATCGGCATTGCATTCCAGCTGGACCGTCTGCCCTTCATCTACAAGCAGATGCTGTAACTTCTTTTCACGGATTTTGGGTTTTTTGCAGGTAAAGTAAAAAGAAAGGGCAGTGCTATGAAAATCCTTGAATGACCTCTCTCGGATGGTGTCTGGGCCAGCACACATGGGCTGTTGGCCCCCAAACTGCAGGGTGGGCTGTCTCTGCAGGACCCAGAGGAGACGGCAGTCACAGGCCAGCGGATTGTTACTAATGCTCAAGACTTCCAAAGCCCGAGGGTAGGAGAAGACATTTTCTTCCAAAGTTTCCAGTAGGTTCTGGGAGACGTTGAGCACACGCAGAAAGCGGAGCCCTTGGAAGGAGTGAGGTTCAATGGTGCGGAGCTGGGCCCCCACTATATGGAGCTCTTGAAGGCGGATCAGGTCAGAGAACATGCCTGCTTCAATAGTGCTGATGGGATTGTAGGAGAGGTTAAGGTGGGTCAGGTATACCAGGTGTTTAAATGCAAGGAAGGGGACAGTGGACAGGTTGGTGTTAGTGATCGACAGGGAGGTGAGGTTGAGACCGTAGAGGCTATTGGCAGGCATCATATCTAGTAAAGGCCAGTAATCAATCTCTAGATGTTTCAGGTGGAACAATCTTTTAAAGGCATACACAGGCATATTGTTGATATTAAGATGCTTCAGATGCAGGCTGATGAGGCTGCGGAGGTGGGAGAGGGCTTCTGTTGGTACTGCTGTTAAGTTGCATTTCTCCAGCGTGAGCTGTTCCAAGCTAAGTAGCCCACTGAAGGCCCTGTGTGATATATAAACCAAATCATTGTCTCCCACTTCTAGAGACTTCAGGTTATGCAGATCCTGGAACATGTAGTCCAGTAAAATGACAATCTTATTCTCACTAATGTCAAGTTTGGTAAGGTTGGACAGCCCTGTGAATACTCCTAAAGGGACCAACTTGAGGCGATTGCCTTTTAGGCGTAGGGAACGCAGGTTAAAGAGATTGTTAAATGCTCCTGGTTCCACATTGGCAATGATGTTGTCACTCAAGTCTATCTCTTCCAAGAGAGGGTATGATATGAATTCTTCAGGGTTGACGCTTTTCAACCTGTTTTTGCTGAGGTCCAGGATTTTGGTCTCGATGGGAATGCCCTCTGGGATGGCAATCAGACGCCTTCTGTGGCAGCTAACAGATTTGTTCTGGGCAGAGCACTCACAGCGGGCAGGGCAGCCAATGGTGGATCCCATGAAGATTAACAGCACAGCCAGACCCAGGAATGGCTGCCAGCATGACGTGGCCGTGTGAAGCATGACTCCACTTCTTAGTCTACACCTCGGTCACGGGCCTGCACAGACGCAGCAGAGAAGGAAGAGAAGTTAGGTTAGGGGACAGATGTGTAAAGACATAAATAAGGCAGCAAGCATAATGGAAAAGAAGCTAGATCTGGAATCAGTCAGATCTGGGATTATACCTGAGGGCTCTCATTATTACCTACATGATTTTGGACAAGTTATTTCACCTCTTTGCACAGTGGAGTTCTTGGCTATAAAGGAAGGACAATGGAGGGGATAATTATAAAAGCTTCCTACAGTTATGACAAATTCAGGGTTTGACAACTATCAAGAGGCAAATTAAGGGTCTAACACAGACTGTAGGGCAAAACAGCATACATTACACACACAAAAGGCTCAGTTGTGAATTCAAATGAGAGAAACCAAGGAAACCAGTTCTGTGTGAGTGTCTGAACTGTATCTCTGTTTGAGAGATCACCCTCTATTCCAAATGAAGCTAATAGAAATTTTATTCAACATCAGGCCTTTCAGTCCAATAGTTACATCCAACGCAAAATGTTGGATTTTCTTTATGTACATGTTCTAAGGAAAAAGAACTTTCACTTTTGATGTAAACCTTTGTCAAACTCAGTGAATTTTGATTTGTGAAGGTATTTTCTTATTTGTGACAAATGTTTGCTCGTATTGTTTCCCTGTATTGTTTTTGTGTTTCTTGCAGGGATGAGACAGAATTAAGGGACCATGAATGTGGTGAATGTGTTTGCTATATGATTTTAGATTAAATACTCAGTAATGGCAAGAGTTGGAATTTAAGGGAAAAAACTTTCGATAATAATGTATAAACTGTCGTTCTTTCAATATTCAAACCAACTGGACCTGTTAAAGAGAAATTACATAGGTATAAAATAAGTTTTGCTATCTTTTAGTTGGTTTACATTTTATTATGGAAATGCAAAAAATATTTATATATTCTAGATACCAAATCTTTATCGGAGATATGTATTATGAACATTTTCTGCTAATTTTTGGTTTACCTTCTCACCCTCTCCCCCCTTTATTTTCAGTAATGGGGATTGAATCCAGAGTCTTCATACTGAGTTACCTCCCGGCCCCAGCCCCTTTTTTTGAGATAGGGTATTGCTAAACTGCTATGTTGGTCTTCAACTCACCATCCTCCTGACCTAGCCTTCCAGAGTGCTGGGATTACAGGTGTGTACCATCACATCAGGCTATCTTTTCAATTTCTTGGTGTGTTTTAAAGAACAGAGGTTTTAAAACCTGATTAAGTGCACTTCAATATTTTCCCTTTTCATGATTTATACTTTTTATGTTCCATCCAAGATCTTTGTCTATACTAATGTAGTAAAGATTTTCCTGTATGTGTTCTAGAAATTTTACAGTTCTACCATTTATATTTAGGTCTGTGATCCTATGACAGTTAAGCTGGACTGTCACCTTAATTGGCTTGAGGGTAGCCTAGGGGGATTAATAAAGCACACTTCTGGGTAGGTCATAGATGTGTGACCTTCCGCACTGTACCTCGTCCCTGACCCCTTCCACTCTGGCTGTTTCTCAGCTCTGCTTCCCAGCAATGGGAGAGTTGACTACTAGAGTTCCACTTTGAATTAATTTTTGTGTGTGATATGAGGCAGAAAGAGATTAGTCCCCTCCACCCCTCCAGCTATTTAGTTTTTCAAGAGTTACTTCTTAAAAGACTTTCATCTCTCTATTGCATTACCCTGGGACATTTGTCTAAAATCAACTGACCATATACATATACGCATGTGCCTATCTGTGGATTCTATTTGGCTTCATCAATTTACATGTATATCCTTTCACCCAAACCAAAACTTTTTTGGTTAATATAGCTATTTATAGTATATTTAAATCTTGAAATCAGATGTTAAATTCTTCAGCTTTCATTATCTTTTCAACTGATTTTTGGCTCTTACAGTTCATTTGAATTTCCATGTATATTTTAGTATCAGCCTGTGAACTTGTGAAAAAAAGTCTGCTGAAATACTGATAATATTTGTATTGATTCTGTACAAAGATTGATAGCGTAATAACACTGAGTTTTCCAAACTATAAGGGTGGTATTCTCATCATTTATTTAGATCTTCTTTAATTTTCTTCAACAAATGTTCTTTCATTCATACACTTACTTTTTCTTTTCCAATTTTTATATTTTTCTGTATCTTTTTGTATTTAATAATACGACTAATGCAATGTTGAAGAGAAATTCCAAGAGTTGTCTTCTTTAGTTTCTACATTAAGGAAAATCGGTTTTATGTAAGATTATTTCTTTCTAAAATATTTTGTGGAAATTACCATTGAAACTCGGAATTTAGAAATTCCATTTGGGGATGTTTTGAAATACAAATTTATTTCCTTAACAGATGTTGGAATATTTAAACTTTCTATTTCCTTTTATATCAGTTTTGGTAATTTTTTTTCAAGGAATTTTTCTATGTCATCTAAACCACTGGTGACAAACTGATGGCACGCATGTCACAGCAGGCACACAGAGCCTCCTCTGCACAAGTCGCCTTTCTCTAAACCGGAGCCTCCGTATTCAGATTTAATTGCGGTGCTGGCACTTTGCGATAGATAAGTGGGTTTTGGGTTGTAGTTTGGGTACTTGGTCCAAAAAGGTTCATCATCACTGATCTTAGCCATCAAATTTATTTGTGTGGAGTTGTCTTAAAATGCCCTGATTCTTCTTCTAATGTTTGTTAGATCTAGAAGTCATCTCTCATTTCTCGCCGCCCCCCCCCCAATTAGCCTGATTTATTCTTTTTTTTTTTTTAGTGGTACATTTTAGATGTACATAGTGATAACATTCATCATAGGGGATTTGTGCCTGTACATGACATATCTTGTTGCTTCGTTTTTTTCCCATTCACTTCCCCTCACCCCCTCCTCCCTCCTTATTTACAAAAGATTTGTTTCCATTTTTTCCCTCCATTTCTTACATCTCTTGTCCTACTGTTCCGTTCCCCCTCCCTTGTTCCCTTTCCCATTTGGACATTTTCTTCCCTTTCCCAATATAATACAGTTTAGTCTTTATTTACACTTTCAGTTTCTCACACCAGAGAAACTATGTGGTATTTAAACATATGTGTCCAATTTATTTCACTTAAGAGTATGGTCTCAAGATGCCTCCATTTACCTAGGAATATCTCAAGCTTATCATTCTTTATGGCAGAGTAGTACTCCATTGTCTCTTTCTTTCATTTCTGACATGGTAGGTTGTACGTTTTTTTTTTTTTTTTTTTTTTTTTTTTTTTTTTTTTTTTTTTTTTTTTTTTTTTTTTTTTTTTTTTTTTTTTTTTTTT